>CABFWB010000149.1:81374-93940 GCA_902151455.1 Timema bartmani | reverse complement strand
GGGTGAGAGGACTCTTCCACAAGTTATTTTTGTAAATTCAATGGTGCATTTCTTTAAATTCAGCCCACCTTTTCCTTATTTACTATTGCAGGGTTTATTAATACCTATTTGGGATATCCGCATATTTACACTTGAGGGCATGGGGTGAGGGAGGTAGAATTTTTTTTATGAAATATACCCGCATTTTCGTGTAGGGATAGTGGGAAACAATATAGGGTGAACTATCCCACCGATATTCGAATCCCGATCTCCCCGTCAATGGAGATCCAATATATTAGTAGAGAATGCAACCACTAGCCCATACCATCTTTTCCTGTATCCTTACATTATTTAGTGTAAGTTGTGGATAGTCCGAGTTGGCAGTAAGATGGATATCAATACCAAAAACATAATGTGGCTTGTTACGTAGTTTATATTCGCATAGGCGAACACGTGATCTGTCAAGATCTCTTAGTCTGGTTTGCTGGGGATGTGAATGTTTGGATTTGAGTCCCCGTCCGTGTGGGACAAAGGGTGGTTTTTCATAAATAGTTTCCCACATTCACTACAACTCTATTAAATTATACCTTCTCCATCATTATTGTTTTTGTGTAGCTATGCATATAATCCGAATGGGTAGTAATACCAGGTGGAAAAATAGTTTAAAAAAACGTAGTTAAAACGCTATTCTCCGTCTTAAAAATGTGGTCCCGCCACTGAGTTATACGATGTTTGCAAGGGATGATTGTGTTGTTTGATGGTGTTTTGTGGTATTACTGGTCTTGGAGACGTGTGTGTGTGTGTGTGTGATGGATGAACACTATGACCTCAAATGTCCTCTCTCTCTCTCTTGGGACAGGCGGGGACTGTCGTTGATATTAAATGAAAGACAGGCCAGGCCGTCCCATCCTCCCATCCCCCTCCCCCCTTTCTCTTTCACTCTTGCCACAGCTCCAGGACTGATGCCCCGGTAAAGTAGTCCCGGGCGACCGTCAAACCCACGCTCGCCAAAATAATCCTTGGTGGTCTGCACTACTATTATATTAGGAATAAAATAATCCACTATGAACTTCTCATTTCTAGCTTGTTGCTAGATAGAAGGTAGATTTGGGTTAAAGTAAGGAGAAAAGAGAGCTCGAAATTCTCCCCACTCTTATCCTCGCCCTTTTATTTCCGAATCCATGGAGTTGACGACGCACATCGGTGGCACATGGACTTAACGTTACGCTCGTTTAGTCTGGTTTATAAATGTCGAAGAAGACGGGTGTACTGAGGAAATGTTTTCCCTAGATGTTTAACCACTCACCCTTCACGCAAATGTGGGTACATTTCCTCTAAATTATTTCTTCCTCAGCCTGATCTCACTAGTATAGCTAATTGCGGAACGCTCAAACCGGTAGTAAGACACAGTCAAATAATATTGGACTGTCAGCAGGTTTTTGTAGGATTTGTTTCAACAAAAAAAATTGTGCTTCTTTAATACATACATAATGCAATACAGGCATGTAGTATAGCGATTTATAAAGATGCTCTGATAATCTATTTAGTAGCCTAAATGTGTTACGACTAGTGTTTGAAGCTGAATAGTGTTTGAATCGTTATTATGATTTTAGTATCAGCTTAAATGAACGGCCAGATTAATGAAATGTTTTAAAAGTGAACATATTTTAACACTTAGTGTAGTTTCAAATTAACAACCCAACCAGTACTAGCATCGAAACGCATAGGCTTTATCATTCCAGTTATAGTCTAAGAGGCTTTTGGTCCATATGACTGCTTGGCTACTACATCTTTGTGCTACATTTTTGTTACATTTATCAAAATGAGCCCAAGCTCTAAAATGTCGCACCCGCACTTCTGGTCACGGGGTATTAAGGCGGCAGGCTTACAATATACGGACGGGTAGGTCGATGTTGAATCTCAGACGGATGCATTAAAGAATGAAGGTGCATTTCTTTTTAAACAATCTACCTCATCACTATTTTGAAATCATATCTAAAACTCGCGTTGCACAACCTCTTTTATTTATTTAATTTGTGAGTTTTTTCACGTGGTTGGTTTTTATTTACATTCTCTTAACCCCTCGGAGAAAGAAGTATTATGATCGTCAGTCAAATTGAACTCGAGATTTTGATAATTGTCGACGTTTCATGACCCCCTGAAACAGAAAAATGGTTTTCACGTTGCTCTTTGTTTGTCTCTCAATGTGTGTGTATTTCGGCCTAGAGCCGAAACTAGCTTACCGATCAGGCTAAAACTTGGTATCGAGGATTTTTATAAGGTTCCTTCGAGGAGTTGTTGAAAATAACTATTTAACCCTAAAACTAAAGGTAGTTTATTTAAGGTTCAAAAGAAAAAAATATATAACTTTTCTAAATCCGACTATACGATTTTGATTACATTTAGTATCTATAAACTGTTTAACATTAAAAACAAAATGTCAGATATCATTTTCCCATGAAAATGACTTTGAGAGAACTTAACATAAGTAGAACAACTCAACTTTGATCATATCTCCGTAACTATTTGAGATATAAAATAGCTAATGATGTAAACTTGTAGTAGGCCTACTATTAAAAATAAAAAGGTGTAATTTGAAATATATTTTTATAAAACCAATAGTTCCTGTGATATATATGTGTGTGTGGCTTATATTTATCTTTTCATGTCTTTGAAATTAATTGTTATTCTCTTTGGTGGACCGAGATGTTCCACCTTTCTCAGTATCTCTATTATCTAATTATTTTATGCTCTTTAGTGGAGTGTTTCTTCTCAAATCTTTTGAGTTTATGTAACTATCTCTATTTCAAGATAACATAGATTGAAAGTCTCACACCTTACCATATATCTAAATTAACTACAGCTGTCAGTTATCTTTTAATACGTATATTTTGATAATTTCTATGTGATGTTTCAATAATACATTTGTCTGAAATGAATAATTTATAAGCAGCTTAAACCTTTATTTAATGTTTCATTTGATTTGATTAATAATTAATGTATATAGAATCTTGTACTGTCGATCATATTTCCATGTTTTGATTTTATATATAAACTCAGCTTTCACTTGTCCGCTCACTTAAACTGGCACCCTTATATCAGTTTGGGTATGTATGCGCGTTCTAGTAATCGTCTAGGATATCTTCATTACTACACCAATGGAGTAGGAATTAGAATAGCAGAATTTAAAAGAAATGAAACCACATTTGAGTGGAGTAAGAATGGGAAACTGCTTTTTTTTTAAGTACACTTGGCCGTTATTTGAACATTTTACCCCTTCATTACTGGAAAACCAGACTAGATGAGCTTTACGTTTATTCCACATGCTCTACAATCCGGGTATCTTAGTTGTAGATTTGATACGCTTTCTAGTTAGAATAGGTATATAGGTGTCTCATCCTGTCAAGTCGTGAGATTCAATCTTTGGGGCAACCTTGCTAAGAGTAATGATTCCAAAGAAGGCACTTATAAGTCATGTACTAGACAAACTCGAGACATCTTGCCCTAAAGAACGAGCTAAATTAAAACAATGTTTTAAAGCTTCGTGGATTAGACAAACCAAACGTATTGATTTTATGATGAGTTGACGAGTAATGTGTGCACGTGTGTGTAATAGGGGTGATTGAGGGGGGATTGAAGGATGGGGAAGAGTGATAGGGGAAGGTTTGCATTGCATGTGACCTAGTTCCTGGGTAAGCATGTCGTTTTTTATTAGAGGAGGGGTGGATCGTTGGGGTATGGGCTGTAACTTTTACGTTTCATAGTAAATATAGGGTGGGTCACAAATTTTTGTTTTTGCACAACGTCTTACTAGTCGTCCGGGCTTTTTGCACTTAACTACGCTGATGGGGAAAACGGTAAGGAAGGCTTAGCTAAAAGGAAATATATCATCATTTGTCCAAAGGGAGAATATAAAACTATTTTTCTTTAAATCCTCAAAACATACTACTGGGATTCAAACGCCGACCTCACCGTCACCAGAAAATCAGACAAGACTATCTTGATCTTTAGTCCACGTACCCTCTGGTGTTATTTTCCCACCGTACTATACTTTTCCTTTTATTTTTATAATTTGTAAAAATGTTTTACAATTTATTATTTTTGCTGAATTAAAATGTTCTTTGAAATTCGTCCGCGACATAACACGTTATGCTGTCGTGCATTTCAGTTACACTTTGTGTTCATTCACAATAATACGATATAGTAACGAATTTTGAAATGCGGGAGAACACTTACCTCTTTGACGTCATCTGCTGATTTCTTATTTTTCGTTTTCATTGTTGGCCATAGCTATATTTGGACCGAGTGATTCCACACACAGAGAAGAAGCTTGCGCAGAGGCGCTTGGAAAAAGTAGATTTATTTACTTCTAATGCGACCGCGATGTATAAGTTTGACAGTAATGCAATAGCGAATTTAAACCTTATTTTAAATTTATAATATTTATTATTTCTGACCTTTTCATAGTCAAAGTTATTTTGAGCTTAGGTCAAACTTTGTTGACCATTGTTACCATGTTCTTCATGGGTTAGGTTAATGAAACATAATTTGAATAATTGTTCTAGAATAATTAAAAACAAATCAGAGTCTTCTTCTTAGCGTCCGGAAACTTTCCGGATGAAATATATGTTCGTGCTCACCAACAAAATTTAGAATTTTATACTTTTTATAGTAAAATTAATTTAAAATACATCCAAAGTGAGCTAGAAGCCTATTACTCAACCTGTGTATGTTTTTGATTTGGTGAAATTCAATATTTCGACTGTAAAGAAGAAACAAATCTTTAATCATTATCTTAGAAGAAATCATTATGCACATTATTCTTTTTCCTGGTGAGATTTGACAAACTTATAGTTTATATAAGTTTATCTCCATAATTCAACATCAGAAATTATTAAAACTTCTAGAATGCACATCTATCAAATTGATTATATATTTTATTACTCTCCATACAATACACATTTTACTTAACGAGCTTAACTCACCTAATATACATTGTACATTATTTTACACTTTTCAAATAATATTTATCTTTGACCTATATGGCATAGAAAAATATAATAAATGGTAACTTTGAATTTAATTCTCCTCTATTATAAATACATGTCATGTAGATCAAATATATATAATTTATTATTATTACTATCTTCCAAAGAAAATGTGTTACTGTGTGATATTTTAGATTCCTTACTTACTATATTTATTATGACTTTGACCTAATTAGAACCCTCTTAGGGCTCCAAATTCTCTTCTCGCGCAGACTTTATTGTGATGATCTTTTCGTTTTTACTATTTTCAATAGCAACGTTTCTTGTAAATTTGCCCTGGATCATGTAGGTATTCATATGCCTTCTCGGGCCTCAGTATGATTGTTGATCTTATTTTCTCATGTAATTATACGTAGGCCTATTTGTAAGGTACTTGTGTACTTTTCAGTGCTGGCCTCTTATAGGTCTCACGACTCTTCGCCAGCAATATAATAAAGGAAATTGAAACTAGAATTATTATCTCAGTTGTTATGTTAGTAAAGTATCTACTCGGACGTCCATAGGTAGGATTGGGATGTGAAAATATTGACATGATAGTAGAAATAATAATAATAATAATAATAATAATAATAATAATAATAATAATAATAATAATAATCACACACATTAAGTTGCAATGATTGTTTTTTTTATTGTGGTTTCACCTAGTACAGTTTAATAAATGATTGGTTTTATATAGCTAGTTCAATGTTGTATTATATGTATTTTCTCCAACACTTTTAGGGATTTCGATCGCACCATTGTTGTAGGCAGTGTCATTAAAAATAATATAGCATCGTCCAGAAATGTTCCTGAGCACACCTATTGGTCTCGAGTTTGCCACCGTCAGAGTTAGCCGAGAAAAGTTTTTTTTAAATTTTCCATAACCCTAGGAGTGGAGCGCACCAGATCTAGCTCTAGCCCCACACACACCAATTTTACTATATATTATATTATATATAGTTAATTTTAAGAGTCATCGTCCTTTACCAGTTTCTTATATTTTATTAGAATTCACCGATATGAGCTTCAAGTTTAATGGATATATATATATATATATATATATATATATATAGCCATATAATATTGAGTGGTTTGTCCTAGTCAGTCTAGTTTTTAAGTAGTTTGTGTTGTGTTCATAAAGTGCACATCAAAAGTTATATTTTATCTCAATTGTTGTATATATATACAAATACAAAAATTATTATTATTATTACTATATACAACTATAGGCCTATATAGCTATATATAGTTATTTATATATATATATATATAACTATATATACAGCTATATATAGTTATATATATATATAACTATATATACAGCTATATATAGTTATATATATATATATATACAGCGATCGTTGATTTTTAGATTTTTTACGGTAGCAATAATTGAATTTAGTGTTCGAAAAGTTAAAAAATATATATATATCTATGTTTAGCTTGAAAATTATTGGTTTAATAAAAATATATTTCAAATAAAATATTTGTATGGTAAATAGATTTACCTATTTGCAATGATAAATAATTTCATATCTCACTTAGTTTCGGAGATGTTATAAAAATGAGAATTTACGCATCAGACCGGAACCCTTAAAGTTATTTTTCCGAAAAAATGAGAGTAGCCATTTTTTTCATAATATTGATCCATGCTTAGAAATGAATTTTAATCAACATCATTAGAGCTGATTTTGAGAACATAGATTTTTTTAAAAATTTTTTTCCCCCTCCAGTAAACTACCCTTAATTTTATGGTTAGATATCCAATTCCAAAAACCCCTCTGGGCAACCCTATGAAAACCCTAAATACCAAGTTTAAGCACGATCGGTAAAATAGTTTAGGCTCTAGTCCGAGGTACAGACATACAGACGGAACTTCAGAAACAACTTTTTCGGATTCGGGGAGTCATGAAACGTCGAAATTCATCAAAATCTAGATTTCGATTTTTTTGAAGATCACAATACGTTTTCTACCTGTAAGATATCGAGAAATTAAAAATTGTTCATATAATTATAATATTTAAAATATAGTCTTTTATTACTCACTAGAATAAAGTCAGAAATAATGAATATGTAAAAGCATTGTGGATTGATGTACAAATGTATTAGATATTTATATTATCATGGGTTCATGTAGAGATGTTTGTGAAAAAATAGAGATGATAAGAACAAAATATGATAATTAAGAGTGATGGAGTAAGAATCTAATTTTCTCGACACTGGCCCGAAAAGTTCTTAGCTCCAAAGGAGTAAAGGATGGGTTTAGAGGTTAGGTGCTCTTAATTTTTACATGATCTCTTTCGTGAAAGTCCTGAGAATGATGCCGGTGAGCATCGAAACTAATCTAAATAATTGTGCAGAGAAAGAAGCCATTATCAAGGAGCTAGATATCACAATCAGATAAGAAAACAACATTAGCTCGAAAAAAAATCTTAACTTCATTTTTCAATTCACATAAATCCGAAAATATTCATTCACCCTTTCTACAAGACTTATATAATTTTCAGCATAATTCAACTTTGACTTGATACAAATAATTAAAATTGTATGCATTATATAGTTTTACATTTTATTTAATTGTAATGTAACATCTAATATTTTAAATTACTAAATATTATTCTTAGATACATTTTTTATATGCTCACAATTTTATGTATAATCCTTTTATCTAGTCAATGTGTTCATAGTTAAATAATTTATTGCTTACTCAAAATGTTATGACTCTTTTCTACGTAATGTACACCTACTACATATTTATTTTCAATTATATCACATTCTATTCACTTTACAACTAAATTATATTTTCTGAACAATTCTAACGATTTTTATTAAAATTTGTTTCTAGGCAGTGTTTAACACTACAAACAAAAGGGTGACTCATTTTTCCGTGAAAATTACTTTAAGGGTATTATACATAAGCGGAATTGTCAAATTTGGATCATAACTTCGTAACTCATTAATATACTCAATAACTTATCATCGATAACATTTAGGACTATTAAAAATAAAAAAATTAGTTAAAATATATGTTTATAGACTCAATAGTTTCCTAACTATAAGCATATAATTGTATAAATCTATATATACATGTATATTTTGGGAAATTGATTGCTATGCGCTTTGGTGGACAGCGATGTTCCACTTTTTTCAATGTTTCTCAAACAGTTTATATTAGTTCATTTATGTTCTTTGGTAAAATGTGATGCTCTTTTTTCCATTATAATTCTGCAACAATTGATATTTGTTTGTTTCACATATCCTATGAGCTTTAAATAAATGTATCCATTTAAGCAAAGGTGCGAGAAAGTCTGTGTGATGCACCGTAACATTTATTTATTAGTAGCCTACGTTCGTACCAAGTTTATTAACGGCTTAGTCTAGGGGGTAAAATGGGGAGAGTTTCTTTAAAGGAAGTGCACTCGCGTTAGGAGAGGATGAGTGAATAATTGTGGAAACTCACCCCTTGTGCGCATGGCATAGATTCAAACCCCGACCTCCCCGTCAACAGTGATGTAGTGCATTGCGATGTCTGATTATTTCAGTAACTGATATCAAGTACTCGTACCAGAGCATATTGGATAAATACAAAATTAGATCTAGTTAAAATTTAAATAAATCTAGCCGTTTTATACTCTCTATCGATCTAGTGTGATTAAATTGTGCCGAGATATAAATATATAACGACGAGCCAAGGGTAGAATATCCACGCTCATCAGGTTTCGTTCCAACAGGTTAGCACTACAAGTTCACAGTACGACATGTTTTAATAACGTTAGCCGCCGCTCTTTCTTCCTTGTAACAACCTGACAAAAATAAAATTTCCTGCTTGGGCAACATAATAAAAAAAATGTTATTTTTCCATGCTCATGTTGCTGATATTTTTTTCGAAAGGTGTTCTCATTATTCAGGGTTTAAGTAATATAATATTATGAAGTCTGAACATATAAACGCTAGCTATAACCCCCCTTACCCTCCACAGTTATGAAAAGAATAAGGCGAGAAGCCTACGGCAATAATGAGGACTGGCGGCTATACGCTGAGGATAATATCGTAAAGCTAGACGTTATCGTTATTAACTTTGTTGTTGTGTTTCTCTACTTAGTTTAATGCATCGTGTGTGTGTGCGCGCGCGTGTGTGTAGACAAAAAAACACACACAGCCGTAACTGCCTACTTTTACATAAGGATATCAATGGTAAAATAATTACTGAAATTATTCGTTTCCCCCATTATCTTATAACAAATATTGTGGAAATGAAATTGTTTAGCAGATTTTATTTAGCATCATAACTTTTTAGTACATATTAATACAAAATATGAAAACAAGCTACCAATATATAATTTGTAAGACAATAGCGGACACTGCTTTTTTTAATTCAAAGTGGCTTTGCTTTTTTTTATTTGCTAAAACATACATTTTTTTAATGAAAAAATGTAATGAATGAAAGAATTTAATGAAAGAATGGATGGAGGTAACCTAACGATTATATTTAAAATTTTAGACAATCATTTTATATTCACTATTGTTATTTTAAGCGTGTTTAGTTTAATTGGTTAAGTGTAAGACATGGCAAACTAGCTTTAAATTCGCCAAAATGTTGCAAAATAAAGACAATAAATAAATAACTTAAGCTGTTTTAAGCTATCTTACTTGGTCATAATATGTACTCAATTATGTGCTGTACAAAGTTGTGATAAAATTGAATGTAAGCTTTCTTGCCAGGCATTTATCTCTTTATTCTAGTAGTTAGTAAGTTGATGATTTTTACTATAGAATTACTCCGTTAATTTTCTTATGGTTCTTGCATCTGTAATTTTTTCGTCCGACGTCGTGGCTTAAGGGGGGCGGAGGGGGAGGGGAGGGGCTAATTTGAAGGGAAATATCCTTACACTACTTTTTTATATGTAAATAGCAGTTATGAACCTTTAAAATAACTAAACCAAACTTAAATCATGTTAGCATTTGTAATTATTTTACTATAAATTGAGTTTTATTTGTTTGAAAAGATAAATCTATCTTACCATTTACTTTGATCTTCATACCTCGACATCTCTAGCGAAACGTTGTTGAAAATGACCTCATATCAATTTATTATGATTTTTTGTTTTTAAAATATAAAATTTAAATGTCTGATTTTTGATCCTTTCTTGTTGATACCTGTCACCTCTATTTTAGCATAAAACATATTTCTAAATAACAAAACATTTCTTAAATAACCTCACTATTTCCGTCTGTCTCCGGTGCGTCCCAGAAGTCGTCCGGTAGACTGCTCCTTCCCATTCTTTCCTCTTTCCAAAATGTGCCGTTATTTTTCATAGTTTGGTGGCAACGTTAGCTTGTTATCTTCAGTAACGACTAGGATAGCACCGAGCTATATCCCCGCCAGGGACTAATAAATAACGGCTATCAAGAACAATAATTCTTGCCACCACTGGTTATTTCTCACAGTTTGGGAAATTATTTCACGTTTGTTCTGTATCATTTATAACGTCGTTATCTAGCGATGGTAACCTTTAGTCCACAGGCCTAACTTTTATTCTATTACACTCAGAGAAAATACAAATTATTAAGTGGGTTAATTTCGTTTCTCTACGGGCTTAGTATGTTTTATTTGATTAAGAATCAAGTAGCACTTTTAATCACAACATATGTTAATATTATTCTACTAAAAATCAAACAATTGGGCATGCCTAACCTGATATAGCTTACAAAGATTGACATTGAACGTGACACTCGTTAATATATAATCTGCATTTTAATGTTAATAAAATACATCAAAGCAAAACAATTAAATCGTATCTGAAATTGGCAAAACTTATCAGTTTGAGAGAGTACACAAAGTTACTAAGATAGTGAAAACTGACAAAAACTCATTGTAATTTTCTTCAGTTTGTCAAAATTGTGTATGGATTGGCTATATTTTGTCGCCCGGCTAGGTTGATGATACGAATTTTCGTAAATTTAGACTACTAATCTTGCTTTTGAGCCAGATAATTTATAGGCCACATTGCTACGAACACGTTTAGATTTGCCAAATCTCCTTATTCTTTCAGGAACAATTGGGCTATTCAAATAAATTTTGAAAATAATGTGCCTCTATAAAAAAAACCTCAAGTTGGTTCAGTTTTCTAAACCAATCCTTTTGTACCCAACTCTACCAATGTATGACTTTAATTTGATTGATTTTTTTTTACGTGTTTTAACAAACCTCTCGATTGGCTGGAAGTTTAAATTTGCCCTGCATATTACAATCACGTATTTAAAATCTTTAAAAAGATTAATGTCTCAGATTTGACTCTGGGATTTAATTAATATATATAAAATTTTCTTAAGGCGCTTGAAAAATCTTCCATGCTAAGTATAAGCTTTAATTTGACATACATGTTTCATTTACGGGCTAAAAGTCAATTGCGAAAATAATTTTTGGTAAAAAGACCTGAGCTTTGTTTCAAAATATTATGTATGCAATATTTTTTAACGTGCTTTAACAAACTTACGATTAGATACAAAGTTGAAATTATAACGTTTTATTGAATGCACTGTCATTTTAGACAGTAACTAAGTTTCAATCTAGATACAATTATATAAATAAAGCAACCTTAAATACCTTAGTTTTCTTAGTTTTAACTTTACTTTGTTGTTAAAATATAACACGTATTATATTTATAAGTGTTGTATACTCTTTAATGTGTTTTTTTAAACGTATAAACAATGATTAAGAATTGTTACTGTGGCTGACAGGATTGATGACACAGCTAATTTTGGTAGCCACTCACCCAGAAGGCCTAGACTGATGACTCTTAAAGTATTTAGCACGTACTTATCGTACCATCTTCTCCATTAGGATTCTTTGACTTTATTTTAAAATCTATTATTGATATCCTCTTTCCTTAGGTCGGATAGTAGAAGTTGCAGGCAGCCTATATCGTTACTAAATCGGACAAATAATATTATCTGACGTGTTGGGCGATATGACTAAGGAGATAGATTCGCATTGCATTAGCCAGCCCAATACCTTCTAAATGGACCAGGATGATTTTCCACATACGAGTTTCACTTTCCCGCCCTTTCTCCATGTTTATGCGTGTTCATTTATTATAAATTACCCTCCTCATAACTATATTATAGATCCAGGTTCGGCAACTGGTCGATCACGATTGACCGGTCGATCTCGTGTTTTCAGTCGATTGTTTAAGAAAACTAGATTGTCATTAAAAGTCGAACATTTGAGTCTTCTAAACTCATAAAGTTATTTCAAATAATATATGAGTGTGACCAAAATTACCTTGATCGGTCACAATCCGTCATTTATAAGAAATATAATTATTTCAATATGAAAATTTACAGTTTATTTATTTTATTTTTTTTTATAAAAAGAGGGGAGGGGAGCTAAAGTATAGTGGAGAAACCATGGATAATCGTGGGACTTAATCATTTATTAAATACACATTTAGTTTTGTGTACTTCTCTACACAAACTGAAGCGTCGTGTAGCTACGATACCTGCCTGACGCATCTGCTCGACGGCTGGACTACATTGCGGGCGTCCCCCCCCCCC
>CABFWB010000149.1:50109-81153 GCA_902151455.1 Timema bartmani | reverse complement strand
GGGGGGGGGGGCCCCCCCCCCCCCCCCCCATCATCTGACACCACCGACCAGTCTCATAGTGGTGTGACACCTTGATTTGTGAAGTGGGAGCCACTACCGACAATATAGCAGGTTAATTTGCACCTGGTGAGTCATAGGAGGGGGTAATCATGACCATTTGTGTTATCACAAGTGACTTTATACGAGTATCCTATCGGTCATCACAATCAAAGTGGCGTCCTTGTGTAATCAGAAGCAGCGCTTTTTGTATTGGTGACGCTGATGACAGGCGAATATTTATAAACAAGCTTAGTTTTATCTAGGTGATCGTCCATCTCAATACTGACCTCATTCAACATATTTCTGTTCAAGTTGTACACACTTACATTATTATATTATTTTAAAATAATTTGGTTGGAAAACAGCATAAAGTGTTATTCTATTTAGTAATTTATAAAATAATTCAAACTTACTTTAGTTTTAGTGGCAGACCTTTAAAAAATACATAATCTGATCCCATCTCAGTAGAATGAGATAATTAAGCTCACTCAGAGTGTTCCTGGCTTTGAATTAGGGATCAGGGTTCAATCCTGACCAGCTACACTAGTGAGGACTTTTATTTCTGAGGTTTTCCGTCCTCTCTTTGATGAAAATACTTGTGTATTGTCTTAAATATTTGTCCACGAGAGCAAAACTATTTCAAGAAAAATTCCCCAAGCAAATGACAGGATATACAATAGAAAAATGTCTTTACTAGTGTCAGAGTCAAAGGCTGTATGTAACTCATTACAATTATTAATATGGAATATTAGTCATAAGATATTATTTATGGCCGCTAGGTCTAACGTGCTACTCTCGTGTTTGAATAGACTGCCGATGACGGGGATATCAGGGTTCGAATCTCGTTCGTGTGTACTGAGGGTGGTTTTTCACTTTTTCTACACGCAAATGCGGGTAAACTTCCTATGCATATAACACTACTCATCCTTTAAACCATTAGCGTGATTAGTACATAAAGCCCCGTCCAGACTAGAATAGAACAACGAACACGAACATGTTCGCAACAAGTATGGATGGTTTTTCGAACAGAACATTGTAACAAAATGTGTTCGTTGTTCTGTTCGACACCGATCCACCAGTCGTCGGTTTTTGCCCGTCGCATCAAAGGATGTTCGGGTTCGGTCTTGTTCTAGTCTGGACGCCTCCACAAACATTTCGCCGAACGTACAGTCATTGGCAGGACAGTAGCGGAATCGCACATGTGTTTTGATTTTCGTAAGTAAACCTACATATTATATCTTTTGACGAGTGTATTTCTTAGTGTATGTGTTGAGTTAATAATAATAATAATTATTAATATTGTTATTACCTGGTTTATTTTAGCATAATGTATAAAAATTTAATGGTCAAAAGAATAGCAAACGAAACTTATACAGCTCTATAAGCTACACCAGGTAATCTGGAATCCTATGGATCCAGATTATTATAATAAAATAAAAAGTAACAGGATGCGTGGGAGGATGTTGAGGCCGTGATGGACAGGGATGTGAATGAGTGCAGGAAAAAAATGGAAAGTTTGCTAACCGCCCTTGGAGAGGAAAAATATAAAACAAAAGATACCATCGGTACAGGAAAAGTTAAGAAATTACATACAACAATTATTTATATATAACATTTTTTGTAGATTAAGTATTTGCTTGAGCTCTGTGAGCAAACTACGCCCTAAGTACTTAGGAACAGCTAGGGGAGGATTTTTTTTTTGGCACCGCCTCTTACTAACCGTTCAGCTTATACACCTATGTATAGTAAGTATGCCTAATTTGGGGAGGTTTTTTTTGGTAAGTTATATCTTTGTTGTTTTACATGTTTTTGAACCTGTGGAACACTGTACATATAGATTATTAACTTATGTTGCATATGCCAAGTTATCAAAATGAAATTTTTATTTTTTTCAATATGAGTAAAATAGAAAAACTATGCGATCTCCCCATTTTGAGAGCACGTGCACCTAATTTGGGGAGGTCTCTTTTATACATTAGTTTTTAATGAAAATGTGGACAAATTAAAAGAAAACCCTTATAAAACATGAAATTATTAATTTTTAGTTTATAATTTTATGAATTTTAATGGAGTCATAGCATATTTTTAATACATTATAGTAAACAAGTTTAATGAGTTTTTCACCTTATTTAACATATAAAATAAAAGATTAAATGAAATTAAGAAATTTACAATATTATTTCAATATGTCTTTTAGTAATTTCAAAACCTTGTCTTTTGCACAAAATACATAAACAAATACAGCAGAACCAATATCAGCCCAATTTGTGTTGGACCATCTGAAACAAGCTGTGCAGCGCACCCAGTCCTCTCCGTTGTGATCTTATGAATATAATCCGGTGCAATATAGACATTCTGCGTCGTTCTCTTCCTCTGAAAACAAGTGGCAGTCGTCAGCTGAGTCATCATTGTATATAATGTCTTCGTCTTATGACTCTGATGAGCTACTTGTCAACAGCTTGCCATTTTCTTTTTCGGTTCCTTCAGCTCTTTCCCTTTCTTTTGACCTTCAATTTTCTTTCTTCCTCTCTTTTCACTTTTACATTATTTTCTCGCTCCAACTTCTTAATTTCCTTTTGTCGTTTCTTCTCTTTCTCTTCTTCAACTAGTTTCTTATATGGACTGCTAGTTATTATTTCAGCTGATCCAGTAAGGAAATGTTTATTCATTTTTGTAATAAAAGTTGGAATAGGGAAAATATGTGAGGGTTTTACAATTTTACCTTCAATTTCACGTATAGCCCTATTTTCTTTACTTGCACTTGAAGTATCAGGGGTTTTCCTGTTATCACTTAGACCAACAGGCATTTGTCTTTCTCCTGCAGAGATAGAGGGTTCTGAATAGTTTTGTGATCGGGCTGGTACACTGGCCCCTGTCCCACTGGATGATCCTGTATTGGATAATTCCTTGTTGTTAAATGATTTTTCCGCATTAGCAACGGCTGATGTTTTAATGGTCTCGTTAGAGTTATCCTCATGTTGAGGGTGTAGAGTAAAGTTCTGTGGTCCAAAAAACGAAACGATTAAGTAGATAAAGACCTGTCTTTTCAAAGCCATTGGCAGCTGATTGAGCGTTTGCTGCTTTAATGTAGGCCTTACCAAACAGTTCACCAATCTGATAAACAGTTACAACCCTTCCTATGTGTCCTCTTAGCCACATTTCAATTTCTTGTGTGTAAAATGTCTTGAAGGGCTTCATAAACGCCACGTAAAGTGGTTACAATTTATGAGAACTGTGCGGTGGTAAGAAAACTATGATGACATGATTTTCTCGAGCTATGTTAATTACATCAATATTCCGGGTGTGGGTAAAGTGACCGTTCAAAACCAACACAACAGGGTCATCTTCAGTAGGCTTGACATGACTAATGAAATGACGCAACCAGTCATTAAAAATATGCGATTGAATCCAACCTGAGGGATGATAAGCATTAATAGAACCAGGAGGTGTGCCATTAATCAATTTTAGTTTCATGTTTTTCCTAGGAAAAATCATCATCAGAGGTATGTAATGCCCCAAAGGACTTGTACAAGTTACAATCGTCATTAGGGACCCTCGTTCTGCAGATTGAAGGGATTCTACTTGCTTTTTTCCCTTCAGTGCAACTACTTTTGTATGCTTGTGCTGTACAACAGTGATTCCAGTCTCATCACAATTGTATAAACGTGAAGGATTGTTCTTAATTTTTTGTAAACAAGGTTCATACAAATAAAAAAATCTTGAAACACCCTCAGGATTGAACCCCTTTGCCCTAGAAAAAGAGATCCCTTGCATTTTCTTACAGATATCTTTGGATTTCTACGAAAAAATTGTTTAGCCACTTCCTCCCTGCCTGTTCACTACTTTGAGAAAATCTATGTTTTATTCCGATTCTTGACACTAGTTGGTATGCCATGATACGGATATCTTTTGTAGTCAAACCATAACATTTGTCTTCCATAATTGTGCAATATTTTGCTAATTCTTTTTCTATAAGTTTTGGTAATGTCAGCTGTCTACCAAAAGACCTAACAGATAATTTATCACTAAGAGAAATTTTCACGTAACGCTCCATTATTGTTTGGAGGACGTTAAAATCTCTAGAAGCCTTAAAATTCCCCATTTCCTTTCTTCTAACTGCGTTGACAGCAGATTTCATGCGCTCCTTATCCCACTAATTTTTTGGAGCCATCTGTAAACGAAAAACCCTGTTGTTTTTAAAATAAATTAAATGTGTCCTTAATTTGGGGCTCCCCAATTTGGGTGCCCGAGACCTCCCCAATTTAGGGCACACAATGAGTTTCATTGTTGACCTAATATTTTCAGTCAGAAAACTTGTTACAAAAATGTGCATTATAGTGTTTTAATATAACAGTTATTGGTTATTAATTATCAATAGATACATATGAAATATCTCTTACCGTTCATAAAATGTTCTTCAATAAAAGTTTAGTCGAAAAATATTGTGAAATACTCAAAAACTAAATTAGCTCACTACACATAACACACGGTCTCAATAAAACTGCTGCCACCAGTAACAAGTCAAGATGGCTTGCTGGTATAGTTCTGAGGTACTCTACTAGGTAACAGCATATCCTGGACTGAAATACAGGACCTCACCAAATTAGGAGCCCTCCCCAAATTAGGCATTCTTACTCTACTAATTACACTAATGAACTAGGGATGATATCGGTGTAAATTAGAGGAAGTGCACCCACACTCCCGTAGAGAGATCGTGGGAAATCACTAATTACACTAATGGGATAGGGATGAGATAGGTTTAATTTAGAGGAAGTGCATCCACACTCACGTAGAGAGAGCGTGGGAAATCATTTAGGTAAAATCACTTCACTGAACCCGACTGGGATCAAACTCCGATCTCTTTTTTAATTCGTTAGTAAAAATAATTAAAAAACAACCAACTATGGGAACACGTTGCGAACATGTTTTGTTCTAGTCCGGACGCGGCTTATAGCGTATAATCCTAACGGGTAGTAAGACGTGGTGCTAAAACAAAACAAAAAGCAATCATTAATAAAGATAACCACTACCAGTGTTATTAGCTATATATTATACATCTTTCGACTCTGTTTATTGTTTGACCTGCTTCAGTGGACGCTTAGTCTGAGGTGTCACTCTAGTGTTAGACTAGACTAAGGATGACAGGGTGATCAGGGTTCAAATCTTGGTCGGGTATACTGAAGGTGATTTTCCCTAAATAGTTTTTCACTCTTGCTGCACGCAAATGCGGGTAAATTTCCTACAAATTTAAACCTTCTTCATCCCTAACTCATTAATGTTATTAGTATAGGTCCTATATTTGTATAACCTGAACAGGTAGTAAGACGTGGTGCTAAAAAAATATAGTTTGGTGGATTTATTATGTAAAGAGATAATACATGTTTGAACGCACGTTGTGTCGGTGGGTCCACTGTGCCCAGAACTCTTGGGTGTCTGGGTGGGGGGAAGAGCTCTGTTAAAAGGTTCGACGGATTATTCACGCAGACTGAGAAACATCCTTCCTGTCGCATTACGAATGGATGGCCTCCGGTCAACTATTGTGTTCTGCCGAAGCTCACCCCACACTTAATCCCCCCCATCCAAAAAACCAACAACTCCTGAACTCCATTTTGACCTTACACGAAGTAGCACTTGGAAGAGTAAATTCCAGTGTGGTTTGGTCTTCACGTTTGAATCAACCTGTTTTTTTCAAACTTTATTTTATTTTAATCTGTTAGATATTAAAGTAAATTAGAGATTAAAGTAAATACAAAATAAAGAAATTACCCCTTTTTTTAAATAATGTTTAATGTCATCTAACTAAATTTCACTTCAACCCCCTACTTCCCAAACCCTTTTTAAATGTACTTTTATAAATTGTTGGACGTGTTTCGACAAATGAGTGTCACTTTAAAATTTAAATTGATTTATCACTAATTTGAAATTAATTTTCTTTAAATTTTATCACACATCTATATTAATAAAATGAGCAGTTTGTCTGTCATGAGCATTGCGTGATATCTACCTTACGCAGAGGTCTGAAATTTTAAAATTAGTAATTCCCGTGCACAAACATGTGCACCTCGATGCTAGAATTTAAAATTTACTAAAAACTGTGTCGTAAGAAATAAAATTTAGAGATTTTTAGTTTCTCTTATCAAGAGAAAGTATTGTGATCGTGAAAAAAACTCGATCTCGAGAATATGACAAATGTTTACGTTTTATGCGCACATGAACCCATAAAAGGGAATTTTACAATTCTGTCTGTCCCCATGTCTGTCTGTCGATCTGTTCTTGGCCAAGGATTCAATACGGTATAATGAATTTATTCACACTTGTTATTTGGATATTATAGTGTTCTACCACCCAAAAGATTCTGCCCTAGCCCTTCAGTTAAGTTTAGTTTACTGACGAGTAATTTTCTTTAATTCCAAATTTCTCGAAAATGGCTTTAACGATTTTCTTAAAATACATATCTAGGATTTAATTGGTATGGCAAATAGCTCTTTATAATTGGTTTTTGGGCAAACATTTGTTAAAGGGTAGTTTACTGATGACTGATTTTTCATAAACTGGAAATATTTTTAAAATAGACCTAACAATTTGGTTCCTAATGGGTATTTGGGAGTTTTCACATGACAAATAACCCTGAATACTTTGTTTTGGATAAAAATTGAGGAGTGATTTTTGAACATTCCAATTATTTTGAAAATAGTCATAAAGATTTTGCTTAAAATGCATATCTAGGGAGTGTTTGACACACACATGACAAATAAAGCTGTTGGGGGGTGGAGGGAGCAATTTGGATAGAGGTAGTTTCTGACGACAGTTTTTTTAATTGAATAAAAAAATTGATTCGTTGATTTGGATCAAAATTGGTATCTGGAAACTATTTTACATATCAATAATAATGTGTCCTTAGTTATATAAAATAAATTAATTCAGGGGTAGTTTACTTACAACAAATTCTAAAAAAATTAACCTTAAGGATCGAAATCAAAATGGGAACCTTCGGAAAGTTTTTCGTGATAGATAAAAACAAAATTTTTTGTTTTAAAAAATAGGGTGACCTGGTGGTCTAGGGGTTAGGTGTCAGACTTCTGTGCTGGGGGTACGGGGTTCAATCCTTGGTTCCCGGCACAGACTTATCTGATTGCCAAACCCTTCCTTCACCTCTGACAAGACGTGTATTAACCACAACTTGTGAATGTGAGGAATGTCAGGTCTCCACCGTGGTTTGGATTCCATGTTAAACTGTAGGTTCTCCATTTCATCTCACAATCACCCTACCATTACACATTATAATAAGTGCGTATAACCCTAACGGGTAGTAAGACGCGGTGCTAATAATAATTTAAAAAATAAATAATTTTAGGATAGTTTACGAATAAGTTATTTTTGAAAATTTGAGTTTTGTTAAATATATTTAAACAATTTGGTTTTATATATATAAAGTTATTTTTCTGATTATCAAGATTATATGTTGGTTTTTATGAGTAAAACTTATTTAAGGATTGTTTACTAAAAACTTATTTTTTTAAATGTTCCTTTAAGCTATAATACACCATACGAGATAGTTTGTGCGATTGTGTCGTACCATTTATTTTTCTGTTTGTTTGAAGCAAAGAAAAGCGTATCCCGGGATAAACACGCAATTCATTTCCCGGGCACTGCCACGTACCTCTAATAATTATTTCGTAACATACTTTTTATAGATTTATTTAAAATATTTCATCCCAGTTCCTAGTTTTGTAAGCTATTATGGAGATCAAATATGTTCTTTGAAAACTCGTTCTTTGATAATTTACTTACTTCTAATTGATTTTTATAATTTTTAGCTCACACTGACTCATCAACGAACATCCAAAACCGCAAAACTTTAAGAATTTTTTCCCTAATGACGTAGGCACCTACTAAAAAAGATTTTTGCCAACTATTCAACCCTATAAGCTGTAAAAAGGAGGGTTGAAAAAATAGGCTTTTCCGAAACCGTTTAAGTTAGAAACACTAAATTGAACATGAATTTTCTTTGTCAAAATCGAAAAGATACTTGTTTGAAGAATTGACTTGAGGGAGGACTGCTTATCTCACCAACTCCAGAGCTAGCTCACAACCTGATGAGCTAGCTCACAGCCTGATGAATTAGCTCACAGCCTGATGAGTTAGCTAACAGCCTGATGAGTTAGCTCACAGCCTGATGAATTAGCTCACAGACTGATGAGTTAGCTCACCACTTGATGAGCTAGCGCCCGGGAGGAGAACTGCCGTGTGATCTACAAGGAAGTTCTCAAATAATTACGAATGTAAGTGCAATTACAAGCGTCTTCCCCTTAACCACACCTGTCTTTAGACAATTTTTCTACTTTTCATGTGTGGAGCACACCTTCAGTTTGATAACAATTAAATAATCACGCATAAGTAAATTAATTTTTGGAGCACCCGAACTGCATGAAAGAGTTAAAGCGATAAGATTTTACCATCACAATTTAGAATGAGCGAAATGCTGTAATTTTAAACCCCAACCAGGTGAAACTGGGCACAAAAGCTAGTGTTAATTTATTTAAATATTTGTTTACAATTGATAGCAAAAATACCGTTTAAATCTCTATTTCTACCTATTTTATTTGAACTAAAAATGCAACTTTATGTAACATGTATAAATTCCATATACGAACTATTATTATTGTAGCCTATTAGTGCAGGCGAATTAGACATTTTCTATACTTTATCGGCGACATAATTCTTAAGGTTTTATAAAGTATTGTTTTAATTGGCTTCCTAAACAACATATTAAAAGTCCTGCCGATCTGACCTGTGTTAAGTCCGCCATCTTGGAAAATGGCGGATCACGACGTACCTCTCTCCGGTGTTTCGCAATTATCTCGAAAATGGTTGATCTTAGGTAAAATATGAAGAGGTCCAAATAGAAAGAAAATAAATGTTTCTACCGGACAAGTATTTTGGTTTTTACAGGTGTCTTTTCATTGTCAAAGAATAAAAATGGCGTTTAAAAAAAATCAAACCCAAGATCGAATTATTTTTGCCTGGGTTATTGGAATTTCTATTATGATTAGTTAGTTGCCACATTATTATTTATGTTTATCTTATTATAATGGGCATAATTACGCCCACCCACCCCTCAAAGCCCCACTGAGATAGGCAATCTCAATGCAGAGTGAACGTAACGATTTCCTGCGTTGCGTCATACATCATACACTCAAATAACTGATTTGTGCTCAATTCTTGCGTCTGTCTAAATTACTTATATTTGTATTTCAACCCATAGCTATTTTACTAGCGGTGGGCCAAGTTACAAGGAACATATAAAGGACAGGCTGTACAATATAAATATGCAGTCCCAAAATAACATGTTGAATAAACAGAGTTTTATTATTCAATTAGTTCAACAGAGTGTCAGGTTATGGATTGAATTTCAGTCAGTAAGATCTGACAGATATATAGGCGGAAAGTTAGAGATACGGTAATACATAACCTGTACCCTGGTATATATTAACATTAATACATTTGCAGTAATAGACTACCAAACGAGGTTTCTATTTAATTGGACGGCAGATAGGCCCAGTGAGCTAACCCATTTCAAAAGAAGTCAATACTCTACATGTAACTCTCCAGAGAACTAGCATACTTTATTAACTAGGTGACTTAAAATCTTCTCTTCAAGCTAAGAGAAAATACAGTAACTGCATTTAGCGACAAGGGTGGCAGTTATAAAGGAGGTTTAAACGGAGCACGCAAGGTGCGGCAACAGACAAGAAACAACTAGGTGCTAAGGGCTTCTCTCTCTAAGTGACCTATTACCAAGTAGGGCTAAGTGCTCTTCAAGAAGTTACATCAAACCCTAGGAAAAAACCACTGCTAGTCGATTTACAAACGAGTTTTCATTCTTTGTTCGCTCGTTAGTCCAACTTACGAACGCCGAGACCAAGGCTACGTCTGCTTAATTTGTTCGTATGAACATGAGGGGGGTAGGGGGGGTAGTAACCCAATTGGGCATCCTAGAGATAGTAGAAGAAACTAGAGCGAACTAGGTAAAAATCTCAGAAAGAGGTATACCCTACAAATTGGAGCTGAATGCCCGCGGACATCTTAAGGACGACACCTACTTTTACTTTAATATGCATACCAGCTACATAAGAATAAAGTGAGTCAGCCAAAAACAGCCTATGCTAAACTAACAAAATAAGCAACACTAGAATAAAGATAGCTTAATTAAACATAGCCAATCAGACCTAATTAGGCCATAAACAGTTTAGAACTATTCCCTAGCAACTAAATCCGGGCGTCCCCGAGTTTCACTAAGAGGTATAGTATAATGGCACATATTTTAACAAAGCATCACAATGCCAAGCTGACCTCGTACAAATCAGTATTATCGTAAGTAAATGCTAACTACGATTGACTCGACTGAATAGCTGAAGCTCCAAAAATAAGACAACTTTGATTAGAGCAAGACTAAGCTTTCCACTAATTAGCTAACTCGATCATACCACAATTAATAAGCTTTCGATAAGCGACTCATATGATAAGTGCATGAGCTGAGGGCTACAGCATTTAAGCTCGTAAGCTTGATTAAACTTAGATCTAATTATCAAACAAAACTAGAACACTAGAAAACGGAGTCTTTAAGCGACTATACTGATTGATTAACAGCCCAATCTGTACAATAATTTAATCTGAACACAAGGTCCTAAATAAAGAAGCTTTAATATAACATCATATGATACAAGCTGGCACTCTTGATCCTCCGGGTGGCAAGGGCTATCTTCCCCCGGGTCGGCCGAAGATTCCGTCCGCCATGATCAAATCTAGCGCCGGCTCGAAGTAGAGTCGTGTGGATGGTCTTCGGTAATAGAAAATACACCAGCTTAGTAGAGTGATATAAATTATTCTGTGTTTTTATTATTAGTGGGCGACTCGTTTTATACGTTACAAAACTTGTAGGAAAGGAGGTAGGGAATACGACCAATCAAATCGAACAACCAATGCCAATGGTTTGAACTTGGAGTGGAGGGGATGATGGCATGACAACGCTGAGTTGAAGCGCTGAGTTTTAGGTCATGATTGTTGATGGCGTTAAGGAAAGAACCAGCCACGCAGAATGAAGGTCGGCCACTGGACGTAAACACCAAGTGGGTTTCGGTGAGTCAAATGCCATCATTTGTAATCGTTCATCCTTGTATTCTAACTGAGGGTTAACAATGTCCTATTAGCCCGGCACATATTGAATCATTATCTTACTGACAAGAGTGTTATTTATATAAAAAAAATCTGGAATGTGGGAAAATCGACATCGCCCAGGATTTTGATGCTACATATTACCCTCCTTTTTCTTTACCTGCTAAGAGCACAACCGGTCAAGGAGTAGGCAGATTTAAGATGTATTCACACCTACAATCATACAACGGTCTTTCAAGATAACTCATGTTTTATTGGGGAGACCCCTCTTACCGTAAGTCGGGAAATATTTCTAAAAAATGACAAGAATAATACTAGCATTATATATATTTTCTGTCACAGGTAATATAATAACAATTCTCTCAGCATCCTGCAAGTTGCAGATTATGCCGACAGCCTCATTGTAAATACAACAATAACATCAGACCACCACCAACAGACTGAAATCTTTGGTGAAGATGTAGATCTGTTGGTATTAATGTATCATCAGCTCCCGAGGACCGGGGCTTATTATTTTTAAAGCCGGGCAAAGGAATAACCGGTTGACTGATAAATACTTCAAATAAACTGCAGGCAAGACAGAAGGACATAAAACACACACACACACACACACATGCAGTCTGTGGTTGCGAAACCACGTCAGCTTTCAGTCATAAAGGCAAAGCCAATTAGATTAAATGTTTCAAAAAGAGAGACGACATTCATACTATAGTAAAGGTATTTAATGGTGAAGATGTCACTCAAGAGGAGATCCACCAAATGGGAGAGATTTTCGTTCACGATTTGTATGGGGCAAACAAATAGAAAAATTCTCTTGATGAATATTGGTACAAATATTTCAATCGCGTTGTTGCTAAGAAGAAAACAGAAATTATATTGTGCACTCAAACTCCCACATCAGATGTAGCTCACATGGATTTCTTGATGGCCTTCTATCAAGTGCAGTTGTGGAAAGGGAGGAAGTTGCCACCGGAGGTTTGGGGATGGAAATTAAGGGAGAACATACTCCTGTCCATACACAATATACTGCTGCCGACTCCTTATAAAACTACTTAAGGTGATATCGTGCGCCTGTTTAAAGGGCTGCGATGTAAAAAAAAAATCCACAGTCAAACAGTGTGATGACACAGCATTAACTTAATTGAAGTAATAAAAGTATTTAAAATCCCATAAAAATAATAATCTTGTGTGAAACTAAAGAAACTAAATGATTAAACAAATGTCAAAGCTAATCATAAGTTTGTTGTCATCAGTTAAAAAAAATATTGGTTTTATAAAACAATCCCCTCGAAACATTTTCCCATTGCAGAATGAAGATGAAAACTGGTTGCGAAAGGTTTTGAAAATAGCGAAACAAATATTCCTCTCGAGTTTCTTTAACAAGGCGACTCTGGTAAATTTGCATATAACTTTCCTATACAATTTTATTCAAATTAACCCATTAGCTTTCTGCTACCAAACATTTAATCAAGTCCAGCGTTTCAACATTTTCAACTTGGAGATAGCTAGTTTGAAGTTGGTTGGCGTCCGTGTGAGCTATTTTAAATTTGATTCCGAGTAAATTACGCTAATTTTGGGTAGTAGTCTGCCTCTACGTCAAGATTAGATTGAAAAGGAGATAAAGTATTCTAGTCAACTGTAACTCGTTGAAGTTTATGATGTTGTTGGTCCCACTGTATGAATTTGTTTATTTAAGTATTAGTTTTTATTTTATTTTAAATTGCAATGCGTTTTAATACCAGACCAGGCCACCCTCATTTTATTAAATAATTGGAATATTAAGACGGAAAGTAGAATTTATATGATTATACCCTCGTTTTCTTAGAGGTAGTATAAAAACAATTTAAAAAAACCCTCAATACAACTATCTGATATTCAAACCGTGACCTCCCCTTCACCAACAAACCAGAGCAGATGAGCTTGACGTGTAGTTCGTGTTTCCGAGGGTTGTTATTATTGTTAATACTAAAAGTCTTGATTCAGATGATAAAATAATATATTCGCGTTCAAAATTGTACTCAAATAATTATCACAATCGACCTTTTATTTTTGTCTAACTACATTTATTATGTTTTTCAAATGATTAATTTTAAAATCAATTCAGGCTAAAATATTAAGTTGGCAATCTCGGCATTAAAAAACAACAACTTGTATGTGTCCCTAAACAATGGTCGGAATACGTATTTTAATCTATTGTAGATTCAAGCAAACTCGAAAGCTTTCTTCGCAGTTTTCCTTCACACTTTTATCAGTATCTGACGGCACTGTATCAAACCAACACATCGAATATAAATTTAGGATCATGTTATAGTTTTTATAGGTTTTCTATCTTCCGCGCTAAAAGCTATATTGATGAAAAATACATCAAAACTCCTAGAATTGTTTATCTAGCATAGCTTTTATTATTCGATGATTTTTTTTTATCTTTGCTATTTTCTGTTTTCACATTTTCCTTTCCATTATTTCAGTTCGCGCACATATGACTCGTACTATATTCATGAATTTATTGTTCAGAATGGGATATTCTTGTTCAGCAACCGCGTTATGCAATTTCATAAGCCATAAACTTGAGCTCACAAATATCGGTCAGACGATTCTATAACAATGAAAATATTCCGCTGGGCTAGCGAATATTAACTATGTTTGTATCAACACTTGATATATATTTTTATTACTATGTAATTGAGCCATTTTTTTTCTCGATCAACATTTTTTTAAATATTAAACTTAATCACCAACGTTATTTACTGCTCAATCCGAGGGGTAAGGCTAAAGAAGGTGTTTTTAGAGGGGGTACACCAGCATTATCTTAGGGTATAGGATGGGAAACCACTGTGATAAATCACACTTGTAAAAAAACTTCCAAATGCATCCAGTATAGATTCGAAACTAGACTTATCCATCATCGGCAATCCAGTCTGTTGTGAGGCTGGCGCTATGTACCAGGGGACCGCTGGTGCTGGTATTATTAATGGTTTTATAAATATAATAACCTCTTATGAATAGACCTGAGACATGGGGCCTGAGGAAAAAGGATACACATTATTCGGGAAGCTTTGAGATGTGGTGCTGGAGAAGAATAGAAAGGATAAAATGGACAGGGTTTGTGACTAATAAATAAGTTTTAAGAAGAGTATTGAAAGTATAACCATAGAGAAAGGAATCATTTCTCTATGGTATAACCATCTTGCAGGCAACTCTACAAAGAAAGGCTAGCGGGATTAGTCACATTATAAAAATAAATGGCTTATTGCGTGATTGATGTTATGAAATGCAAAATAGAAAGGAGAAGAAGGTGACCAGGAATATGACAAATGCAACTAATGGATTACCTCAAACAAGGGAAGAAGATAAAGTCATAGTATATAAAAAATATATACTGCTGATATAATATTCTGGATGACTCAATTTAGACAAGGTAATGGACCTGTCGAAAGACAGAACACCCAATACATAAGTTATCTTCCACATCATGCTTCCCTAGGCTATTAAGTTACTTATAACGTTTACAACCACTGTACCACGCCGCTAAAATTAATATGAACAGAAACACTTGTCAAATTTCCTGCTGCGCTTGTTCGATCCATAATTTTCAATCACGGCAAAGCTGATTCGCTGCTAGTTGGTGTTGGAAATGGTCGGTTTGGTGTGTGTTTCGTACACACTATTCTAATAAAACAAGGACACGTTGTAAACAGTAGAAGCGCGTTCGCCAAAAACGAGCAAGTCTTAGGGCTATTTCACTCATCCTGTTGCTTTTCTATTACCTGATGCTTGATGAGGAAGCTACCTGCCGGAAAGCTGAAATTCATTTCAGACTTTCGGACATCCCGGATTTATTTAAGAAGAAGTTTGTTATTTTAAAATATAGTCTAACTCTCACAACATGGAGGTGAAAGGTACCAGAATTTCATTCTAAATTTAAAAATATGTCCTTATACATTTGATGGTTGAAAAAAAAAAAAAGCTTGAAAAGGTAAAATTAGTTTATTTTCAACGACGCAACACTTAACGTAACATGTCAAAGTTCTAAGATCAAACAAGGGGTTGGAAACATAGATATAATCTTTTTCTAACCAAAATAAAGTCATTTTATTTTATAAGGCAATTATAGAAAATGTTAAAATAATTGAGGATTGTTTTGTTGGTTTTGAAGCGTCAGAATTGCCTTTCCCATAAGAAATATAGCCGTATGAGCGTAGACCTATGTCCCTTCATGTAGATGACGCCCTTAAGTATAGCATAGGTCATTCATACCGTTTGACATAGTCAATAGGTTTGGCGCGTCGCGTCTATAAGAGGTAAATTTTTCTTCTTCCATAGTCCTAGTAATCGTCCAGGCTATACGCATTCAATATTTACGCTAGTTGAATAGGGATAAGTAAGGTATAAATTTAGAGGAGATGTACTTCCATTTGGTTGGACGAGAAAGTGAGAGATTATTCAGGAAAAAACATGCTTCGTACACCCGACCGTCACCGGCAAAAAAATCATACACTAGCACAAAGGTTCTTAACCTTTTGGAAGTCACGGAACACTTTTGATTATAAGAAATATTTCCGGAACACCCGTGTCCAGGTGTCATTTTTCAATTTAAAGAATATTATACAAAGATGATGCGTGCGGCTATAATCGTAACTATCAAATATATCAGCTTAGCTTTTGAAGCCATTTTGATATGCGCATTCGTATACTAGTAATTATACTATTGGCAGCAAAACATTCAACTACCGGGTCGATGGTAGCTGCGTTATCTGATAGCTCGTGATCTTAATAAAATCACACATTTGTAGCCGACGATCTCCGCGCGTTCATCCTGGACTCTGACTTAAAATATTAGTGAGGAATGACCCTGGGCACGGGACGATTCCTAGATAGCTCAGGGATTAGAGCAATTGCGTACTAAGCCAACGGTCCCGGGTTCAATTCCCGTGTCCAGGTGTCATTGTTCTGTTTAAAGAATATGATATTCTATTGGTTTGGAAGTTAACGCGCGTAGCAGTCTTCAGTTGTTAGAATCATAGTAGCTAAAATCACTCAGGATTGTTGTCATGTAGCATATTTCACCTGCGGAACACTTGTAACCAGTTCACGGAACACAAGTATTCCTGGGAACACCGGTTAAGAACCACTGCATTAAAGTGACGTGTAATACATGTGACTGGCGATGTGGGTTTGATTTTATTCGGCACATATTATCCAACCGCATCATTGCTAGAGGAGTTAAAGAGGGGACAAAGTATCCTACACCCATCGTGTTCATGGTAATGGATTAGGGGCTGCCACAATCTTGTCCCCAGTAATAGCGGGCCATTACTGTTTACAGCCTATTCAGACAAACAGAACGAGTCAAGTGTTAATTGATGACAATAATTATACTGAGTTGCCGTTGTGGGGCAGTGTGGAACGTTTATCCGCCTCCCTCACAATGGTATTTCACCCTCTCCCCCCACGCATTCCATTCCTGGATGGGTGCTCTCTCGTCTCCCCGAGGGAGTGAGGGGTGGGGGTGATTGCTAACTGCACTGGGGTGTGAATATGGAGAAGGAGCTTTCATATGAGTTTGCACACAGGATTGTGACCCCTAGTAGAGTTGGCACGCAGGATTGTGGCACCTAGTAGAGTTGGCCCGCGAGTTTGGGATACCTGGTAGTTGGAACGCAGGACTGTGGCACCTAGTATAGTTGGCACACAGGATTATGATACCTAGTATAGTTGGCACGCGGGATTGTGACACCTAGTGGAGTTTGCACACAGGATTGTGACACCTAGTATAGTTTGCACACAGGATTGTGACACCTAGTGGAGTTTGCACACAGGATTGTGACCCCTAGTGGAGTTGGCACGCAGGATTGTGGCACCTAGTAGAGTTGGCCCGCGAGTTTGGGATACCTAGTAGTTGGCACGCAGGACTGTGGCACCTAGTATAGTTGGCACACAGGATTATGATACCTAGTATAGTTGGCACGCAGGATTGTGACACCTAGTATAGTTGGCACGCGGGATTGTGACACTAAGAAGAGTTTGCACACAGGATTGTGACACCTAGTATAGTTTTGCACACAGGATTGTGACACCTAGTGGAGTTTGCACACAGGATTGTGACCCCTAGTGGAGTTGGCACGCAGGATTGTGGGCATGTACCAGGAGGTTCGGGGAGAGTCTAAAACAGGATGTTCAGCAGACTGGAAAATAGATAACTCGGAGATTTCTCTGGGTCGAAGAAATATAAATATTAGTGCTGAGATCTTCGTGAAACACTATGGAATATCACCTCATTCAAAATCCGGCCCCATGATGTAGTGGTCATGCACCTGGCTGCGATCCTAGGGGTCCCGGGTTCGATTCCTAGCTGATACCCTGGGTATTTCTCTCCTAAGAGGAATCATCCCAACGGTCACCAGGGATTGTTAAATTAGGCTTAAGCTATGTTTAAGAATATCACTGGCCCACACCTCCATATATCAATATCATCACATTATCTCACTGTGGCTACATGTAGACGGGTGACCTGGGGGTCTAGGGGTAAGGTGTCAGACTTCTGTACTGGGAGTCCGGGGTTCAATCCTCGATCCCGGCACAGATTTATCTGATTGCCAAACCCTTCCTTCACCTCTGACAAGATGTGTATTAATCACAACTTGTGAATGTGAGGAATGCCAGGCCTCTACCGTGGTTCGGATTCCACGTTAAACTGTAGGTCCTCCATTTCATCTCACAATCACCCTACCATTGCATATTAGCGTAAGTGCGTATAACCCGAACGGGTAGTAAGACGCGGTGCTAATAATAATAATAATAATAATAATAATAATAATAATAATTATAATAATAATAATAATAATAATAATAATAATAACAATAATAATAATAATAATAATAATAACAATAATAATAATAATAATACATGTACATGTAGACAACCTTAATAGGTGAACCCTGGACAACGCTTTGTGCAATCAGAGCAGCGAATAGTCTACATACAGGCGACCGAATTGGATGCCATGTCCGTCCTGTTCAGAAATGTCCTACGCTAAAAAACAACAACACAAAAACCACATTAAAAATACCTAGTCCATCTCCTCAGCTAAGTTGGTAGCGTGTCTGCCTACTGCGATAAGGGTCCTGGGCTCGATTCCTGATATGGTATGAAAATGGATCATGTGATGGTTTCCTTTCACAATGATGAGTTAACGGATGTTGTGTCTGTTCTGGATGTAAGTTAGTGTTCAAGTACTTTACTGATATAATAAGTCGGTTCAGAAAGTGCACGTGAAATAACTCAAATAAATTAAATTAAATTAATACATAAAATAAAATAAATACCTAAAATAAAATTATAATCTTGCTGTTTACAAGTCATGGAAGCCACTTAAATAACTCACGATGTAAGTTCATGAATCGTTATTAAAATATCACGAGTTAATTTTGCAGGTGATAAATACTGTATTATGATATAAAATAAATATACGACTTAGATAAATATTTTAAATATTATTTTAACATATTCCTGTGCATAGACCTATGTTCTCCGATTATGACATTTTTGAGTAGTAATAATATTATCATTGTTAATACGCCTAAGTGTGATCTAAGGGTGAGGTAATAGGTAAACGTTAAGATAAATGAAGGCATTACGATTTTTTAGAATCTATAAATATCCGAATACTGTATAAAATAGCTAAAGAAAGCAGATTAATATTTTATAGTTTGCATTAATTTCATGAAACAAACATTCTCTTAGAAATATTTTGACACAAACAAATCCAATCAGACAGTGTTTTTTCAAACGTTTGATGAAAAATGGTGGCAATAAAAATCAAAGATTTTTTCTCATTCGACACAAAACTTGAAACATTTGTGTCAAGTATGAAAAGTTCTTCCATCGGTAGACAGCCTGTACATTTTTGTTATGGTTGACGTTAACTAGAAAGCCCAAGTTTAAATACTGACCTGCTGCATCTAGTGTTTTTTGTTTGTTTGTTTTTTCAAATTATCTCTAGACAAATTCTTCCCAATAACTCTTATTTACTTTTCTCATCCCTTTTAAATAAATATTAACAGCCAACATGGACGTACACCCCAATGAAGGCCCGAATATTTGCATTGCCAAGATACGGCTAAGGTTTACCCATGGTTTTCTAGAACTATACGATTGTTCCTGCAAAACATAAAAGTAGAAAAACTACTTCATTAACAGTTTTTTACCCCTTATATGTATCGTTAATAATAGTTTATATCTTCCCCGCATATAGGCCGAATTTTAAAGCAAACTCTTGTCAAATCCATTTTATATTGTTTTTTGTGTTGTGATATTGGTGACAAAATTAATAATATTAAACAATTCAGAAAATATATAAAATTATTGTATTATCTTTTGCATACATTTGTAACTAAGTTATGTAAATAAAAATCCTATTGATAGTTTTTTCCCTTCGTTCGTTTCAATATGTCATGTAAGCATATAACCCGAACTGGTAGTAAGACGCGGTGCTAAATAAATAAATAATATGTCAATTTTTAACGATTAGTCGCTCATAAAACAAATTAATCTAAACAATCCTGAGAAATTGCAAGAAGTTTGAATCCATATTAAACCATTTTTCATACCATAATCATACAAAAGCAAATAATGGCGTGAATAACTAAATCACCAGACATTTTGAAGATATTATTTCCTACTTCGTATATTCTAGGTCACACGTTAATGTATTTAGTTGCTATCCCGTATATTTTAGGTCACATGTTAATGTATCTTGAAGATAAATGATAATTACTAAATTGTTCGTGCGTGCAGTTTGATGAATTACTCTCTGACCTGGTTCGGAATAATTTTCGCAACGCTACAGTAAACGTGGAACGCTGACGATTTCCCCGAGCTTTGCGGCTCTCATCTTTCAGCCGTGACAAAGGTGATGGACTATATATAGAACATTCCTTCTTACTTCAGATGCAGGCAGAAGGAAAACTATAGTACGATTCCTAAAGAAAGGACCTTTAGAAAATATTACCTTTTTTTTTTGCATTCAACATTGATATTTTTTTATTATTATTATTATTATTATTATTATTATTATTATTATTTCAAAGTTATTCATATCATTTATTAAAAGTGATATTTGCAGATCCAATGACGTATGATTATATTGAAATATTTTATTATTATTATTATTATTATTATTATTATTATTATTATTATTATTATTATTATTAGCACCACGTCTTATTACCCGTTTGGGCTATACGAACTTACGCTAATGTGTAATGGTAGGGTGATTGTGAGATGAAATGGAGGGCCTACAGTTTTAACGTGGAATCCGAACCACGGTGGAGGCCTGGCATTTCACACATTCATAAGTTGTGATTAATACACGTCTTGTCAGAGTTGAAGGAAGAGTTTGGTTGGCAATCAGATAAATCTGTGCCGAGGATTGAACCCCGGACCCCCAGAACAGAAGTACGACACCTTACGATATATTAAAATCGGTTTAGTAATTCTTACAACTGTAAAAAAGTTTCTTTCCAGCTAACATATCAGAATGTAGATTAAGAATCTATTGTTTGGCCATGTGCTTAGCGTGAGTGAATTGAACAGTTAGGGTTGAGTTCTATAATCAGCGTCGATTGGTTTTGTAACATAGTTTCACTAACATTTGAAGGATACAAGGGAAAAAAGATGAAGATCACATTACATACATTTTCTCAGATAACAACTTTAATATCGCAAACCCCATAAGAGCCCCAGCAAATACTTATTTTAAATTAGTTTAAATATGACAGATACCTCTTTTAACCATAATCTGAAAGTGCATTAGAAAGGTATCATGATTTTCTAACAGATCATAGCACTAACTAAATTTGAGCTGAAATAGGACTTTCTCCCTTTGCCTCCTGGCCACATCATATGATGTTTTATAAAACAAAGAGAAAGTACTTGTTAGTAATTTTTTGTGCCACGTCTTTTTACGCGCCCTAGCTACCCGCATTTAAAACTAGAGGGAATACCCGCATTTACATGAAGGCACATTGGAACCAACTTTGTAAAATCAATTTGGTACGCCTGACCTGGATTCGAACCCTTAGTTGTCAAAACTAAAGATACCAGACTAACGCTTTTCTCCGCATAACTACCGGAGCGTGTTTTGGCCTTTAATCACGACTTAAATATGGCGATATATCGTTTTGGCGTTTCAATATTAAATTGAATGAATTTAATAGTCATACTTACCAGAGTAAACGAGCACTCATTACTCAAAAGACGCTTAATGCGATGAATAACAATAGTCTATGTGATATCAAATACGCGCTCGACTTTGATTCTTGGGGAAACATTGGATATATATAGCTTTGCTAAATGAGACTGTGATGGAGGTGAACTTGTTGGTGATTCAATATATTCGTTTCATTTGATGTATACCTGACGTTCCCAGGAATTTACTTTTGGGGTGACGAAAAATTTCAAAATAATGTTCAAATGTAATATATTATGTATTAAACTAGCTTAGACTATGTGATGTATACAGAATGTTCAAACAAGGATTCAGAACTCAAGTATATTGTAGTACTCATTACAACGAGTAAAAAAAATCTCACTAAACCTATGTCCGGAAACTAACTCACACAGAGATAAAGGAAATTTGGTATTTCGTTAATAACAAAAATGAGGATGAAAAATGAAATATTATTTGGGTTTATAGGGAACAAATTTACTACTATCTCACGATAAAAGGCATTTTACATGTTGTCCTTCCATTTCCACACAAATCTCACATCTTAGAACCAGAATGGTGAGTGATCTTTCAAAAATACCTGACTTCATTCGAGTCGTCTGAAAACTCTTTTTGACTCGCTTTTATAAGTCTGCAATTTTTTATTTTTTTTTATTCCTTGAAGACGAGTGCACTCATTTCTTTAAGTAATCTCAATATAAAAACGTCCAAAGGATTAATGTCTGGTGGTGGAGGGAGGTGGGGCATGCAAATGGACTTCCTCGACCTATCATTGCCTGTATCTTTGTGTGAGTGAGTAGGTTTTACGGATCTAGGTCAACTAATACTTTTTTACTCATTTTAATTAGAATTATAAGATCATAAAGCTTGGGACCTTTTTTTTTACACATTTCAAGTATGGCATTATTAAAATCTAAATTACATGAAGACTTTTCTTAATTGATATGTACTGTACAGTACATCATATGTACTAAGAGTGATTTAAATGTTATTTTGATATTTTAAAATGTATTTGTGAGTAGAGGGGGTTACATACAACCCCTAAATTCCCCGTGGGCATTTACCTGAATATTCAAAGACCCACGCGATATCGCAAATATTTTTATACTAATTTAAAGTTATTTAGTGATATTCTTTGATTAAAATTTTTATTTACAGTTAACTAAATAATACATTTGGAGGGCAATGTAATAATACGGGAAAATAATTAACTTTTTTTCCCAAACTATGATTTTTATTGTGGTTTTTTCATTCTTTTTTCAGGCGATTGTTTATGAATTCATATAACATTTTATCTTACTCAGTTTAAGTTCTTAAAACACTGGAAGTTTTAGAGCGACCGAATGTTCAATAAGGCGCTTAGAACTGAAAACATAAAACACAATATGTTTTTGTTTGTACTGTACGGATCAACTTGTTTTAATTAGATTTTCTCCATCACTTGTCAGTAGTCGTTTGGGTTATAATACATTAATTACGTTAATCGAATGGAGAAGAAGAAGGTAGAGTTTTTAAAGAAATTTGTACAGAGGGATAGTGGGAAAACTAAGAAAAACCACCCTCAGTATATCCAACCGGGATTCGAACCTCCGAGTTTCGCGTCACTGGTAATGCAGTCCAATACGAGAGTGACACGTTAGAGTGTTAAACTATGCAACCATCGATGCAGGTTTTTATTAGTATCTAAGCCTTTTTACAAGAACATATTTAATCTTTTAGTAGTTATCTACAGTTTTTTGCTTTGTCAGTAGGTAGAGTTTATTATTGTTGTTTTTATTGCAAATTGCCTATGTATTATTTTTATATAAGGTTGGGGTATTTCACTACTTGCCAAGTATGTTTAGGATGAGTAGTATTAATCATGTGTAATACGTTATTAATTATAGTAATAACTTATTTATTGTTTGTTTTGCAGGTAAGTGGACACCGATAACATTCATGCTGTGTTTTTGAAACTCCAGAGGAATTAAAATGTGAGTTGATTACTCTGATTCTTAAAGTAAGTTTAAGACTCTACAAGTATGGTATACATAAGTCAGCTTTCATATAGAATGGTGCATGTTAACGTTAAGATAGAAAGGCACATAGCACTATTGGTGCTTATAGTGTTTAGTCTTCTGAATTAGCAAAACATCCTGAGAGATTCATTCTATTTTCTCCCACATTTTCTCTACCTCATACATATTGGAATAGGACCCTCCGCGTGGAAACATACATTTCAGGATGTCTTTCAACAATACATACATAATCATTGTTAAATTGCAGGTCGTCTCGTATGGTATACTGAATTGTCAGACATTTTTATACATATTTACTGAATCAGGAACAACTAAACGATTGCGTATAACCCGAACGGGTAGTAAGACGCGGTGCTAATAATAATAAAAACTAAACGATTTATGCACATCATACATGGAACAATGAACCAATCCCTTCCTTCATGATGTTGCACGTGGTACATGCTGCATACAGCCTAGGTTTCTAGAGAATAATGTTGGCCAACTCATGGTTCACTTAGCGGGAGCTGATGACGTCACTTCGTGACCAGCGCCACTCCACTGCGCACAACCGTATAAACTTCTTAGTGTAGCGCCTTTAAATACATCGCCCACACGGCTATACGATACCTCAAATATAGTGGTTTTTAAATTTACTTATTCAGCACAATTTGAAGATTACAACAGTACATTCTTTTATTTTATTTTAAGAATGCAATAATATTATTTATACATTAAAAAACAATAAAACGAAACTATACGACCTGAGAAAAGTACTATGCGAGGAATATTTTTTATTTTTCAGCCAGGAAGTTTTCGTCAGTGGGAAAGTTTTAGATAATAGTCTGAAGTTGATCTTTTGTTTAACTTTTTTTTTTCATACGACGATTGGTTTAGCAGAAATAATATTATTAGTTCAGCGGTACGATAACTCATTTCTGTGCGCCGAGAGATAACAGCGCAGTAGGTCTGCGGCTACTATAAGCTATGGTTCCTACTCACATTATCACTAATACCAGATAAAACAATTAGTGTTATTATTATTTATTTAGTACATGGGTTAATGTTATTTCATTACCTCAAATGAAATTATAATTTAGCGTGTTAATAACATACAGAATTGCCTATTACAGAGTATTTCGGACTTTAGTGTTGTCATTAATGAACAAGTTTTATAATAGCAGTATTCAATATTTCAGATGTGATTTTGAAGTTAAAATCCACAAATATGTGTTGCTTCCAGTTATAAAACAGTCCTCTCCCCATTATAGTTTGCATTTTTTTGTAGGGGCCTAAAATTTGATCGAACCTTGGATCATACTCATATCCTTATTTATATTCATTTCGTCATATTGAAGAACTGCAACTTTTTCACGTGTTTCTTTAATTTCCCCGGATATCTTACTTCTAGAAATCTTTGACGGATACCAAGGGTAGGGGCCCATTTTTTTAGAATCAACAAACCTGACAGTGGATAATGACATTTTTGTTGTTGTAAATACACATACGTTCGTTTACCTAACTATCACATAGTCAAGGCAACTACGATTTCTTCCTTTTGTCTAATGAACTTTGCGTTTTTTTACAAAACAATAAACTCAACTAATTACTTAACTCAACTAATTACTTAACTCAATTAATTACCTAGTTTTCCTCGAATTTCGATTCTTTAACTAATTCGGTACTTTTTCATATACATAAGTTTGCTCCTGAGCCTACAAATTTCGAAATATTTTAGTTTCGATGCACTTTGTCGTTTCACTATTTTGGATTTTAATATGTTGTTTTCCTTTGGTAGTTCAAGATATTTTGTAATCATTTCAGTCTTATTCCCTATTGATTTTACTCGTTTCGTCGCTTAGGTTTTAAGAGAAACAATTAACTACATCCTGGTGACGTGGTGGTCTAGGAGTAAGGTGTCAGACTTCTGTTCTGAGGGTCCGGGGTTCAATCCTCGGTCCCAGCACAGATCTATCTGATTTCCAAACCCTTCCTTCACCTCTGATAAGATGTATATTAATCACAGCTTGTGAATGTGAGGAATGCCAGGCCTACACCGTGGTTCGGATTCCACGTTAAACTGTAGGTCCTCCATTTCATCTCACAATCACCCTACCATTTACACATTAGCGTAAGTGCGTATAACCCGAACGGGTAGTAAGACGCGGTGCTAATAATAATAATAATAATAATAATAATAATAATAATAATAATAATAATAATAATAATAATAATAATAATAATAATAATAACTACACCCTCTACTTGGGTTTTCTTTTTCTGCATATTTATAGAAGATAGTATATCACTTACTATTTGTTTTTTTCAATCTATTTTCATGCCTAGCTTCACGGGTAATATTTTACCCCTGGATAACATTTTTGAAGACACGACAAGGACACGCAATGCTTAGTTTAAGGGAGGAAACAGCAGATGATTTTAATTTGTTTTTCTTAGGCAAGTTTAGCAGTTCGTCCTGAAGATCGCATTTATTATCATCAGATAAGAAATGTTCTGCGTAGATAGAAAATGGAATCCTGAGTTGTGTTCTATCACGTTTACAAAGATGAATCCATCTTCTTCTGGCACTGGGTTATTTAGGGAAGTTGGGCTATATAACACCAGGACCCTTAGTTATATCATGGCTACTATTATACCCGGGAACGGTACAATACTTTCCCGCCATTTTCTAGTAGCGCTACTATACTTTTTGTAACACTTAACGACTCACCCATAAATAATAATTAAGGTTACAATAAACACACAAACATTTACTATTCACAGTGAATTTAGTAGCATATTTGACATAAATAAGAAGTGAATAACGAGTTTGACACCGCCCGACCACGTGTAGTACTGAACTGAAGCAAGCCGGTGGGAGGTTACTAGCTGACGACACAGCAGCGCCGCGTGCTCGTGAAAAGCCAACTGTATACTCTAAAAACTTTGGAATACAACAACGTGTCATGCACATTCCGATCTGAAGTGTATCACTTGTTATCAAGTGCTCAATCACTTATGATGCATGTGTCATGTTGCGTTCATCATGTGTTTGTTTCATCCGGTTTGAAAGATTACTAAAACATTGCATGTTTATTTACAAGCTTTATATTAAAAAACACTACCTACATTTTAATGAATAAAATAGCACATATATACGGTGTACTTAAATATAATGAACTTGGGCTTTCATACACGATATAGAAAATGAGTTTTTAGAATGTTTTATTACTTTCACTTCTTCCTTAAATAGCATATTCTTTTGGCATTTTAACGTTTTGACTGACACATTTTGCATTAAAAATACAACTTTTTTTTCGTATTCCATTCGAGACAAAAAGTACATATGACTTTTTATGAGTATCACAATATGAAAACTAGTGACTGCACTTCGTTTCAAATCCTTCTCCTTATTAAATATAGTATTTCCCTATCAATCTCAAATAATCCTGTTTTAAACATAAGTTTTATGACTTCACCCAAGTCATTTTAATGGGAAATGGTATTTTATTACTCTTTTCTTCAATATAAGCTGCCCCCTTCCCAATTTCTTCCTGTTAGAATAATTCTTGAGTAACCTTTGTGTTGATAGGACCTTGATCCAAATCTCTTTAATTTTGACCAACATTCGAATGTGGGTCTTTTTGCCTTTGATGGGAAAACTACCTGGGTTCTTCAACAGGACTATTATTCTAGATCTTATCTCTGTTGTCAGAACACAGTCTACTGGTTTAAGGATCACGGGCTTACTTTCCAACGAAGCTAATTAATGTTTCACTCTTAAATTGGAATGGTTCCCTTTTACGAAAAGAAAATTTGACAGTGGGTCCTAAGCAGTTATAGGCGCTAGACTCGCATTTTACACTATTTCCGTCTACAGAAAGGTTCAAAGTTAGAATCATGGCTATATTTTCCCAACCTTTCTCTACACTAATGCTGGTACATTCCCCTTATCTACCCTCATCAACCCCTGGACTTTGATTGAGTTATTAGTAACTCATGAACTAAGAGTACAAATTAAAAGTGAAAAATTTAACATTCTTGGTTAAAGTCATTGTGTCTGAGATTTTACTAATATTAAGCCTCTTATAATCTTCTCGCAAGTATTCAAATGCAATAAAAAAGCATGTATACTAATAAATACTTACTACAACCTTATTTGGGTATCTAATATGAAATTTTAAATCCAGTAATATCCACGCAGGACCTAAAAAAAATGACAGCCTAGGACAGTAGGCCTACGTCTAAAACTACAAATCTAGTACCTACCTAGATATTATACTAAATTGAGAGCAGGTCTATTCCCCTATATGAATTGATTTATTTTTTATTCGCCACGATATAATACCTATTCAGGCTATACATATAGGCTATACATATGGGCTAGGGATGATAAATGTAAAATTCAGAGAGGTAATTTATCCACATTTCATTTGCATGGGTGGTGGAAAACCATTTAAGGTTAAAAAAAATTAACACACCTTTATGAGATTAGAAAATTTACCTCCCCGTCACCGACTATACAGAAGAAATTAGTTTGATGACCAGACCTCGTGCCTACCAATTTGGGTACATATATTTGCCAGCACCTTAAGAGCCTCCTAGACTTGTGGTCGACCACTAACCACTCAGTATGTATTGGCGATGGTTGTGGTTGTGGATGTTTTGATATTGCGTCATTAATCTGACACCGTGTATGATTTTTGTAAATGTTACTTTCTCGACGCGTCTTAGTACTCGGTTGCGTTATACGCATACATTTAATCATGCTAATGGGCTAGGGATGATAAGGGTAAAATTTTAGCGGAAATGTACCCACACTTTTGGTAGAAAGAGAAAGAGAATGGGAAGCCCCCGGAAAAAACCCCTCACTACACCCGACTAGGATTCGAACTCTAAACCGCCGTCAGTGTTAATCCAGTCTAACACGATAGTGACGCGATAGACCATGCGACCACCGATGCGGGTCATGTTTATATTGAGTTGTTTATCTTGCAATGATGTTGATGTTGATGTGCTAGTGATGTGAGTGGGTGTTGATGATGGTTGATGCCGCTCTGAGCCATCCCTTGTCAAGACCAAGCACAAAGAAACACGGCTATAACCGAGGATCAATAAAGCCAGGAGAGGAATAATCAGACTTAGAGACAGAGGAGCAGGCGCGCAAAACTGGGTCAACTGTCCTCGTCTTCCCCCCTTCCCTCCCTGATGACCGCAATTACCGGCCCACGCTCCGTGAATGCACCAAGTAGTTGCCTCGTGCGTAATAAAAGAGGTGGGAGGAAAGAAATTGATAACTGTTCGCAATATCCTCGGATGTAATCATCATTGAGTTTGTGGAAAAAAAAAATCTGAATGAAACATTTTTGTCTGTCGTAGTTGGTTGGATTATAGAGTTCTCCCCTCTTCCTCCCACGTTTTGTTTTTCTGTTTCAGCATGCATTTTTTTTAAATAAAAGTTTCTACATGATTTATTTTTCTGACCTAAATCAGTCGTTTATCGTTAGCCTTTTATTTTACTCCAGGAAAATACTTTTTTTGCATTCGTTCTGTTTTTTTGTGTTCTTCCCTTATAGCTGCTGTACTAAATGACTGATTTTGATAAAATTCTAAACCAAAATAAGCCCCAACAATCAAGGAATTTACGGTTTGTATATTACATAGCGTAAATATAATAATAATAATAATATGTAATAAATAAACGTCAAACGTCATATTGTTAATCATAATGAACACTCATCGATCAATTTTAAACCAAATTGTTCAAATATTTTCGACATATTTCAAAATTTCAAAAATAATTAATCTTTAATCTACCGTAAAATTGGCTTTAATTTATAAAAGTAAAAACGTATTCTTATTATCATGAAAAAAATTTGCGATGTAACCATTTTAAACTCATCTTCAAGACAATTTTTGAAAAATTTCAGTCTTTAGATAATTTGTTGAAAGTAACCTACCTTTAAATTAATCGATTTTAGAATAATAAAGTTACATTACTATTGATTACATAAAATAGTCCAGGGGAACCAATTTTGAACAAAATCTTTGAATCAATTTTTGGAAAATTTAAATTTTACAAAAATAAATCACTAGCAAACTATTATAAAATTATATTTTTTATAAAAATATATAAATATATAACTAATTATAATCTAAAGAACTTTAACAGATATCCATTTCTACCCAAACTGTCTAAGCCACTTTTCACAATATTCATGGTTAAAAAAAAGTTATCAGTAAACTACCCTTAAACGCATTTCCTTTCAAAAAACAAGTAAACAATTTTATTTTTCGTGTCAAACTTTCCCCAGATATACAGTTAAACAAAATCTTCGGAGCCATTTTAAAAACATTTAATTTTTTTTTAATCCGCCATAAGTAAACTAAACGAATATTTACCCCCCAAAACCAGTATAAAGTGTAATGTGTCATGTCAAACACACCACGATATATATTTGGAATCAAATTGGTAGAGCAATTTTTTAAATAGTTCAAACTTAAAAATATCAGTCACTTGTAAACTATCCATAAACGAATATTCACCCATAAAACATACAGTGAAATTTATCATGTCAAACAATCCCAATATACCCATTTGAAACTAAATTGTTAGAGCAGTTTCTAAAATATTTCAAGTTTTGGAAAAATCACTCTTCAGTAAACTACCCCAAAAACAAGTAAAATATGCTATTTGTAATGTCAAAAAATTCAAAGACACCCATTTGGAACCAAATTATTAGACACATTTTTGAAATAGTTGAAATTTTTGAAAAATCAGTTATTATTAAACCACCCTTAGACGGAATGTTATCAAAAAACAAACAAATATACAGTGACATTTGTCATGTCAAACACTTCAAAGATACCCATAAACAATTTTTTATCCCCAAAACAAGTTCTTGGCCACACTGCACCATTCCCAGATATACATTTTAACAAAATCGGAAGAGCCATATTTGAAATATTTTGAATTTAAAAAAATTTCACATCAGTTGACTAGCCTTCAACGAATTTTTGCCCAAAAATAAATTTATACAATGCCATGGCCTATATATTTTGTTATGTCAAATAAATCCTATATTTATATTTTAAATAAGCTCGTTTGAGCCATTTTTGAAAATTATTTAATTAAAAAAATCACTTATCAGTAAACTACCTTCAATTTGAGAGCTAATCTCAAAAATTTTAAAAAAAAGTCTTGAGTTATTGCTATATAATATCTCAATATTAAGTTTGACCAAAATCCATCAAAAGGTATCAGGTCTATGGCCAGGGACAGACAGATATGGGATGGTGAGAGAATTATAAAATTAACTTTTTACTTTCTCTCTATCTTACAGGTAGAGAAAGTATGGTGATCGTCAAAAAAATCGAACTCGAGATTTTGATGAATTTTGACGTTTCATGACTTCCTGAATCCGAAAAAGTGGTTTTTGAATTTCCGTCTGTCTGTCTGTCTGTCTGTCTGTACCTCCAACTAGAGCCTAAACTATTTTACCGATTGAGCTGAAACTTGATATCTAGGGTTTTCATAGGGTTGCCCCGAGGGGTTTTTGGAATTGGATATCTACCCCTAAAATTAAGGGTAGTTTACTGAAGGG
>CABFWB010000149.1:27657-48433 GCA_902151455.1 Timema bartmani | reverse complement strand
GGTGGAGGCCTGGCATTCCTCACATTCACAAGTTGTGATTAATACACATCTTGTCAGAGGTGAAGGAAGGGTTTGGCAATCAGTTAAATCTGTGCCGGGACCGAGGATCGAACCCCGGACCCCCAGCACAGAAGTCCGACACCTTACCCCTAGACCACCAGGTCACCTAATCGAAAATGTTCACGATTACAATACTTTCTCTTCAGATGAGAAAAAAGTAATATGTACACATTACTTTAAAGTACCTATGTGTGAGATAAGCCAATTTGTTTAGCAATTTTTGTCAAACATTTTTGCTCCAGAGGTATATTTTAAGACCTCAGAACATTTCTAAAACTTTTGTCGGGTCCGTATCTCCTAAAGCAGACATGCCTATATATTTTTTTAAGTTTTAGAATCGGTGCATTGGGTATTATACTAAAAGTAAATAAATAGTACGGTGCACCGCACAGACTATCGCTCCTTCATCTTAAAATGGAGACTTTTACTTAAAACTTATAGGATATGTGAAATGAAATAATATACATTTTTACATAAACATATTGTAAAAAAGAACATCATATTCAATCAAAGCGTATAAAGAATGTTATCACGCACTTCAAAAACAAAGGGAATTTTTGGTGTAAAACACAGGGAATTTTCAAAATTAAAAAAACTCTAGAATATTTGTTAATTTGGGACCTTTTACTAAAAGCTTAAAATAGTAGGTCATTGGATGGACGAAAAAGTGAACTTAAAGAGTACACTGATTCAAACATGCCTTATTAACCCTTAAATAAATGTTGTGGAGTGACATAAGATGTATTTTCCCATCATTCTTAAATCAGCCTGTTATAAACATAAGTTACATGACTTCACACTTAGTCATTTCAATGATAAATTGAATTTTATTACTCTTGTCTTCAATATAAGCTGCCTGAAAAAATTGGAATTCTTTCTGCAAAACCTGGAAGACACAGGGAATTTGGAAGTAAAAAAAAAAGTGGTAACCCTGAATTAAATGAACTAATATAGGACTACATATTTACAGAAAACATACTGAGGAAAAAAGTAACATTACTGTTCACCAAAAAGCATAACAATCAACATTTCCCTTACCGTCATTAAAAATATATTTGCTCGGAAACCATTAGTTTTATAAAATAATATATTGAAATTAAGTTGTTTATTTTTTTAAATCCTACAACTTAGCATTGAAAACTAGTTCTAATCTTGAAGAGTTGTGGCGTTATGTTCAAAATGGGAGATATCCCCTTATGTAAAGTACCCTCTAAGTAATTTTCCCGGAAAAATAAGAAGCGCCATTTATTTTGTACTGCTAAACAGCTTAGAGATCCAAATTTTAATCAAAATCGTTAGAGCGGATCTCTAAAATAGCTTTTTACTCTTTTTTCCCTTAATTAACCGGTATATATATAATTTGAACTAAATTTAATTTTGAATCCAGGGTTGGATATCAAGTTCCAAAAATTCTTCAGGGAAACCTTAATAACACCCTAGAATGACATTTTAGCCTGATCGATAAAATAGTTTCGGCTCTAGGCTGAGGTACAGACAGACAAGATGGCATCGTGAAAATCACTTTTTTGGATTCATTAAGTCATTAATTTTTTTTTTTTACGATCTCAATACTTCCTCTATCTGGGGAGGTCGGAAGAAAGTGAAAATTCGCATATGCGAAACGCGTCAAATTGAAAAATGACTATCACATTTACTTTTCATCTTACGCACCAAACGGTTGATCTATTAATTACAACTAAGTTAATTTTTCTATGAATTATTATTTAATGAATAGTGATGTCATCAGTCGTGCCAAGGGGTAATATTTTAGGGGTCCCACCTCCTACACCCTCCTTATCCCAAAAGTATAACGAATTAAGTATTTTTTATTACTTCCCAATATATAGGCTAGTAATTTATTGACCTAATATAAAATTCATAATAAACTAAAACCCCAACTACGTTTTAAAAAATGGGTGACCTGGCGGTCTAGGGGTAAGGTGTCGGACTTCTGTGCTGGGGTTCCGGGGTTCAATCCTTGGTCCCGGCACAGATTTATCTGATTGCCAAACCCTTCCTTCACCTCTGAAAAGATGTGTATTAATCACAACTTGTGAATGTGAGGAATGCCAGGCTTCCACCGTGGTTCGGATTCCACGTTAAACTGTAGGTCCTCCATTTCATCTCACAATCACCCTACCATTGCACATTAGCGTAGGTGCGTATAATACGAACGGGTAGTATGACGCGGTGCTAGTAATAATAAATTTTAAAAATGCAAATAGATTCAAGAAAGATTTAATGTTAAACAATTCTTTCATCTCTACTGTTGAAGGACTCACCCACTTGCTACTGAACACTTCCCCATTTTACTTCCCAAAAATATATTGGCAAAGTTTAAGTTTGGGTTAACGTATATTCAATTTGGATCTAAAGTCGTTTCGCCACCAATGTTTTCCCTCTTTTAGAAGTAAACAAACACCATACCTAGAAAGTTATTTAGAGCTTACATAAAGTCTGTTCACCGTTAGGAATTGTTTTCTGAAAGGCCTTTTTCCTTACCAGAAAGCTATTATATAGTAGGATATTGGTAGGAAAAAAGACCTTTTAGAAAGTAATTCCTACCGGGAATGGAGTATACCTCTTTAGGAAACGTGTAGTTCTGCCTCTACTGAAGTCTAAAAATATACTATTAAATAGTTTGATATTCATTCTTCTCGCAAACAAAAGGTCTTGTCACTTTTGGCAAGGAACGTCATTTACACATCACTTGTTTCTTGTGAGGCGGATGAATTCGTAACTGTTATTTTAACTACTTTTCAACGAACAGAAAAGGCTAAAACGACCTTAAAAGCTTTATAGCTCTGTACATTTCTAGTTCACAATTGCTTGTGTTTCTTTAACTTCAAATTCACTGTATATTATATAACTCTTGTTATGTTTCCATCCACTATAACATAATGGAGTGGCGTCGATATTTTGTTTGTACACCAAAGTTGTATAAGCTATTTATATTTATAAATAGCTTGTATATCTTTATATTATTATTAGCACCGCGTCTTACTACACGTTCGGGTTATACGCACTTTACGCTAATGTGTAATGGTAGGGTGATTGTGAGATGAAATGGAGGACCTACAGCTTAACGTGGGATCCGAACCACGGTGGGGGCCTGGCATTCCACACATTCACAAGTTGTGATTAGTAAACATCTTGTCAGATATGAAGGAAGGGTTTGGCAATCAGATAAATCTGTGCTATATCTTTATAAAAACTACGAATGGCGATGTTTCCAGGGATGCCATTCTTTGAACATTTATATAGATATTGAGGGCTAACCAATAAATATAAGCCCATTTAATACATCTTACGAAACTATGTCTGTTATTTTATTTTTTTATCCCCAAATCTTATTGTATTTTGCATTTCTTTGTCAAAATAAAAATTCCTCTATTAGAGATGCTACATTTTTAAACAGGTCATAAATCTGAATTATATATTTTTGTAAAGACAACATACTAAGAAAAAGCACTGAAGGTTTTCTTACTATTTTTATATACGAGTGTGTGAACCCTATTGGTAGTAAGAATTGGCACTAAAGATATATGGGTGTTTTTGACCCATTGAACTATAGTGGGATTTCCACTCGATGTAAGGTAGGGATACATATATAACACTTAAAAACGTTACTAGAACTATTTTCCTTTTAAAAATACTTCAAGTAATATAATCTGTAGCTTTATTTTCAGCGCCACGCCTTACTGCCCGTTCGGGCTATACGCTTATATACTAACTATGCTAATTGTTTTAGGAACTGGGAAGGTTAATTTTAGAGGAAATATACCCGTAATTGCTTGGAAGTAGATTGAAAAACAATTTTGTAAAAACCACCCTCGGTACACTCGACCGAGTGTCGAACCTCAATCTTCCCGTCATAGGCAGTCTAGTCTACTGAGAGAGGGACGCCTCGCGGCCATCGAAGCGGGTTGTAGCTGTTCATTTAAGGATCAATACATACATACCTGGAAAAAAAGAAAAGCTGGGACTTGAGCCGAAACCATTTTACTAGTCAGGCTAAAATTTGATATCTGGGGTTTTCATAGGGTTCCCCAGAGATTTTTGTTGTTGTTGTTGTTGTTGTATTGTTCTATCTAACTTTAAAATTAAAATTAAGGGTAATTTGCTTAGTGACTGGAAATGAAAATATCAATTTTCTCAAAATATGCTCAAATGATTTTGATTAAAAATGTGTATGTTTAATGCCGGGACTACGCTCAACTTAACGTTCATTTAACTTAATGTTCACTTAAGGTTCATTAAAAGTGTTGCATACTGTGTCTTATATTATGTGCTAACAAATGATGTAACACCATATTTTTTGTATTATCATGTGTGGATCGGTTTTTCTTTTTATTTATTTGAGGTATTTAACGTTCACTTTATGATCCGACTGATTATATTAACACACAGCTTATACACTAATATAAATCTGAAACAGACACAACATCCAGCCCCCAGCCATTCATTCATCACTGTGAAAGGGGAAACTCACATTTCACCAATGATAACTTTTCCGTCCATGCCAGGAATCGAACTTTGGACCCTTAGTTCAGTGGACAGACATGATATAGACTGAGCTAAGGTGTCGGACCGGAACTGTCTGGATTGCGGGTTTTCATATGAAGCGAGCGCACACTGTAAGGAACATGATCGAACAAAACATAACACACGTTTACACAAATCAACCATCTTCCTTGCGCCCAGGTTTCACGAAACAAAATGCATAGAATATTTTTTATTGCGTATGTGCCACCCTTTTGTTTACTAGTCTGTCGAGCTGGATAGTGGAGTGTGTTGTTTTAATCTGAATTTAGCTGGTTGTCGAAGATAGTTTTGCTAGTTTTTTATGCTGTTTAGTAGCAACATGTCGGTACAAAAGCGGACGGGAAACAATGTAGTCCAACTTACTGACGAGTTAGATGTAGACAAACGTATAGTATTTCTGTAGGAGAGGCCTGCATTGTACAATTTTAATCTTAAGAACAATCATAACTAGGTTTTCATTCGTCATTTTTTTTAAACATTGCGTGAACCTAGATATGCTATCGCTATCGCGTTCCTTTTTTTCACGAAGCATCACTGACCACTCCAACCACAACAAGCTACTTCCTCATCACTTTCATCCAACTTGACAAATACAGAAATTATGAAAAAAGAAAATGCTTTATCGTGTTTTGTTCCATTATGTTTCTTGATCAAAACTTTCTTCACACAAATTTGTCCCATTACACAAAAACACATTTTTTGTTTCATCGTGTGCTACATAATGTTCTATGTAGTGCGCACCCAACCTTAACGTAATGAAGCTGATGTGTGATCGGGATTCACGTAACTTAACGTGACAACTAGAGTGAAACACAGGAATTTAATATGGACTGTTTGAAAACAAATTGTCCACTAAATTAAACGTAATCACTTAGGGCTGATTAGGTCGCATGTTTTTGCAATAGAAGCTTTACTGGATATACAAAGTAAAGTGTAACAAGAGGCTACGATGCCGCCTTAGAGCTCGCGAAATGCGGAGAGAAAAATGTATCGAAGAATTCATCTGCATACCATAAACAAACAAATGAAGTACTAAATAGCAACATGATAGGTTAGCAAGAACACGTGGTACCTTCCCTTTACGTTCACGTAACGGGAAAGTTCTCCCTTGGACAACTCTTAAGTTAAGTTAACTTTAGGTTAACTGCATCGAGATGGCTTCAATTTAAAAACCCAAGAAGAACCTGTGCGTAACGTTAATTTAAGTGACCTTTAAGTTGTTCGTGATCCCGGGATAGTACTACAAACAAAATGGCGCATGTAATTTTTCCAGTGAGAATGACTTTGTGGGTAATTTAAATAATCGAATATATCCAATTTTGATTTTCTCAACTCTTTGAGATACGAAATAACTTATAAATTTATAAGTCTATTGTAAATAAAGAGATTTTACTAGAAATAATATTTTATAAAATTAATATATTCTAAGTTATAGGCAAATGCAATTTTTAAGTAGAGATTTTTAAACTGGGGGGTGAAAATACACACAAATAATATATTTCTGTAACACGTGTCTTTTATTTCATCTATACTCTTTGGTATAACGCGATTTCCCCCCTCCCTCCCCCCCATTATGTTTAAAATGTATAATTCTTTACTTTACAGATCTTACGAATTTTAAGTAAATGTCTCAATTTTTGGGGGCAAAGTAGCAAGAAAGGCTTTGCGCTGTACTGTACCATTTCTTTTTATTCTTTTTGCATGCAACATCTTTTATTGAATAGTAATTGGTCAATATAACTAAATGGAATGCATTCACACATAATCTAAATAACTCTTAAGAGTATTTTTCATAACTATAAGCTAATTTAAAATTATAATTTGTCGCAAAATTATTATTTAATATGTGACATATATTTTAAAATAATTTTGATGTTTAAATACTACGCTTGTTTAAATTTTAATTTTTTGAGGTGTGTTATTTTTCTAGTAGGATATTCATTATATTAATTTTAAGTTGCCGGAACGTTATCCTTTTAAATCCTTTTATGAATTAGCTAATTTTTCTTCCGATTGTTGGTAGTTAGATTAAAATCTATCTCCGAGGCAATGATAAAATATAGCATGAGACACGTCCATTACTGCGGTTTATTTGCCGTCGACTAATTCCCTGCAGTTTCAATTTCACGTATCCACGAGTCCATGTTAGTCTCGTTCCTTTTGTGTTTGATTTTGCCCTCCCCAAACTTTGCTACAGCTTGCTGCGTGTTCCTGAACGTTTCATTCTATATCTGTAACATTATTTTTTAAAGCCTTAAATCAAATACCGTGGCTAAATTTATTACCTCTACCTCCACCCCCTCGCCTGTTTAGCTCCTTCCCCCCTTCCTCATGGCACGGTTTTTATTGAAACTTTTGAATCGAGGCAATTTAGATTTTTTGGGAGTTATACATGACGGTTGTCTGAAGCACATTTCATTCTGACATAATAATGTCCTCATTCATAATTTTTTTGTTTTGATTATTTCTCATCGCAACTCTTGTTACTATATTTATCAACTGTCTTGGATTAGGTATTTTTCATTTAATTATCTTCATCTTGAATTAAAGTCTGTGGAATTATTTTTAAGAGTTTGATGCGTGTTAGTGTTCTTAACATAATCTAGAAAGCCGTAGGACCTTTGGCACATTTCCTCCAAAAGGAGATCCGTTTGGATCAATATATACAGGACGTTTGGTGCAGTATTAGTAAATAAATGGGAAGTATTTTGGATCAACTGAAATAGTACATATGGACTAAGGATAAACAGAATTTTTACTTTTGTTTATGTGGATCCAACCTGTCACAATATAATCTAGCCTAACTATTGGGCGATTTCCTTCCACTTTCGCAAACAAAATCTAACCTAACCTTACCTAACTTAACTATCAGGCGAATTAACATACACTGGTTTATTATTTTATTTGTTTCATGTTACTTTAGCTGTGTCTAAAATTTTAGTTACAAACACTGTTTAGGCATTTTAAATTAATTTTTTTCCAATTCTTCATTATATTTCAAATCAATCTTTACACTATTTTACACTTCATCATTCTTATATTTATGTGACCCAATACATTTCAATTTTTCTTTTCAACTATTACCTTTACTGTATTATATGTGTTATTTTATAGGTATTGGTACCATCTATAAAAAGTTACAGCTGCATATAATATGACTTGATTTATAGTTAATTTATTAAAGGGATTTTAGTATCTATGGTAACTGATAGATACTGTCCTTCAACTATAATTCTATTATATCTAAACACGTACACAAATACAAAGTCTGGTGTACGCTGTCTCCGAGACACAGCTCCGGTCTCTTATATCAGTGACTCGACGAACCGCGACATAGTCGAGTAGCACGTGTGCCAGATGGGAATGTCTCACGCGAGGTATTGCAGAGAACAGAGAAGGTACATCGCATACTGCATTAATACCGCACTCAAGAAACTGGGTTAATTGAGGTGGTCGCCACTCCATAAATAGCGCATTGCCCTCCCTACTCTTGCCCGTTGCCCGTTCAGGGTAACTTTGAACTTTCCTCTCTGTTGAAAAATTATTAAAAATAGTTCCATATTCATCCGACTGACAAATATGCTATGTCGATTTGACCAGAGGGGCTAAAGTTTCTTCGATTTCCGACGTGACATGACATATTTGTGAGATGGATTAGTACTAAACTGTGTTTTGATTAAAGTTTTTAAAGTGTCATAAAAGGCCAACGTGACCGTGAACTAACGATACAATCCTGCGGCTGATAGCCCATTGATCACCAAAAGCATTGAGGGCTTCATTTCAATTTGTATGTTTTGATAAATATTTTATTTGAATATCACCTACAAAAAATCGAGTTATTTTAAGTTAATAACTGCATACTGGCATCGGTGGTCGCACAGTTTAAGACGTCAGTCTGGCAATATACTTGATTGCCGATGATGCAGAGTGAAAGAAAGCCTCAAGTTTTGGACGAATAACTGGATTGCAACTCTCCTAAGAAAATTCGGGTACATTTATATCGATTACACCTTTCTTATCCCTTACTTCTTCAAGAGTGTAAATATGCGGACAGCCCGGATGGGTATAACACGCAAGTCAGAAACTAAAAAAAAATTTTCTTTTACCAAACATTAACTTTTGTTTTGGGTTGTTCCCGAGAGGCTTGAGTTAGGTCAACTATAGGCTATGTTCAGGGGACACTGCTCGAACTCAAAGGTTTATTTTTGGATTAAAGAGAAATTATTGTGCATGATGCTATCAAAATATATATTTACAGACCACATGAATTGAAGTTTGAATATATGAAACTAGTCTTAGTATCTCTTTTAACTGTCAGATGCTGGCCTTAGTAGAGTCCTAATATACACGACTATGCTTGGACTATAAAGTGCATAAAAGAGTGGATTTTTGAATTTTTTATTTTACACCATCGAAATTGGGATCAGACAAATAGTTGTTTTATTTTAAATTAAATACTTTTCAGTTTTGTTGTATATTATTTAAACATTTAAAAATTATTTCACTTTTTTCATTTCCATGGTTTTCTATTAAAGTTTATATAGTAGGCCTACCTCAATAATTTGCGACGTCTAGATCGAGCTGTATCACCTACCTAAAGTACGCGAGGGGTGAGGCGGGATCTTGAATCACATGATCGCAATCAAGAACACGAGGCAAATTGATCTGACCTACTATTAAATAGTTTTGTGACATTCACGCTCATCAAAATTTTGGTGAGCTTTGCTTTGACATAGCATGGATTACATTATTCTAGTGATATTCTGGTATAAAGGGCCTTTTAAAAAACAAAAACAAACTTATTTGCAGTCAACACTGATAACATTTTACTATATTAATATTTTTTAAGGTGTTTATAATATAAATCAAACGTGACAGCTAAATATCACATGACATAACATATATATATATATATATATATATATATAATAGTAGTTTTAGTAACTTTTGTAACTGTCAGATATGATCCTGACCAGAATCCTAGTTTTAAAACGTACATGCCACGACACTTTAATTTTAGCCAGCATTTACTTTTTGGTCTTGAAGTATTTCATTTAGCCGCCAAAACTCGTGAATTTTTCATAGCATGTACGAAAATGTTCTTTTACGATATTATCGTAAGTTTGAGCTATTTATCTTCACAACTTATAATTAAATGGCAACCTTTAATATTTAAAATCTGGTTTGCTACTTATGGCACTCGATACTAAGCAAGGTATGCATCATCCGCTATAATGTGTGCTGTTTTCGTAGAAAATATAGGCTCTTTGTTAATCACAAGATTTGTACTTTTTTACTCATTCAAGTAGGCCGATTATATTTTTTTCCACCCTAACTAGTGAACGTAAACAAGGATAGGGAAAATTTAGTGTAATCTTATTTTTAAAACGGTTTTTTTCACATTTTTACTTATAAGCCTACTATACTGTTACTATATTTACAAGTATTTTTCCTTTGAGTGTTGTCAGCTATAATTTCAGTGACTTAAATAATAAAATAAAATGATTTCAGGAAGTAAGATTTTCCATTTATTGGCATATATGGTGTGCTATGGACTACACCACACATAAACTTTAGAAACAGCTAGTGTCATGTCGTGGAGTGTTGCCAGCGTAAGCAGAGCTTGTAAAATATGTACGTTTTGATATGTTCTTGCACACTGGTTTCCGATTTGATCGATCACAATTCTCTGGCTCTACAGAACTACTATAGGAACGTATTTAATTGTTACTTGACCAATGAGTGTTCTACGGAGAGATTAGATCAACTCCCAGGTATAGTTTCAACTATCACTGTTTATTCTTACAACACACCACGAAAAGACATTGCAAATAACTAAAAGTTACTCAACTAGACAATTTGTTACTAAACTCTACACAATTTTAAATTGCTTATCAACGTAAACTTACATTTTCTGACTACGATGATAATGACCATTGGTAAAATAGCAGATAACGGCTATAAAACAAATATGGTTTAATCTTTCATGATATTCTCATTCCATGTAAAGCAGTTTAATGTCATTGTTTTATTGCTTAAGCCTTAAAATCTTAGTAACCATATTACATTTCATATTAAAAATAATATTTTTTTTAAAAAAAATATTCAGAATATATTCAAAATACTTAAAAAGTTAAAAGGAAGGATAATGACTTAAACTACGGACGTAGGACAATAGGGCTATCAAGATTAAATGTACCAGCATTCGCCAGATAAAGTATTAAAAAATCACCTTCACCACATCTGGCAGTTATAATCCACGCTACCCTGACTCGTATTGACACAGCTGGTGTTATAACTTTGAACCCCACTGGGGCTTGTGAAGGTGGTCAATGGCAGGGAGGGGTGTGTGGGAGGAAGCTGCAACCGACCATGGCGCTTCCTGGATGAACCTTCAGTCACAAGTTACGCTGCTGCGATCAAAGCCGTTTCAGTCCAATGTGCTTTGTATCACTTTCTATATATCTCTTTGTCCTCACAAATTGGCCAACTTTGTGTTTCAATGTTTGGTGTAAAATACCTTTTATGTGTCGACGTGCCTTTAAACTTCAATGTTAGTAGTAGTAATACTAATAATAATCAAAGTGAACATTCAGAAACGCTTTAATACATACCCTATATTTGGGTATCTATATCGTTTACTATTTTCAATTAAGTGATGTGAGTTTTTTGAACACCTTTAATTTTAATCTAACATTATATAATAGTATTTATACTTAATTAAAATAAATAATAAAATAAAATTATTTTTTAGAACATTTTAGAATCGAAACAAGTTTCATCAGACAGCATATAAAAAAAGATTGCTTATCAATCTTATAACTCTATTACTCGTTTTGTGATAATTTGAATTCACCTGATTAAAATATGATGTGGTTTAAGTGTAAACAGAATAACCGTTGATTTAGAAGTTAAGTAAATAATCACAGGGCTAAATGCGCAGCTGATTGTGGAATGAAACACTTCCTAGTGATTTCTATAGTTGAATTATGTAGGAATTTTGTGAAGAAACAGCGCAAGAATATTAAGCCAGTAAGAATTAAAGTGGAAAAGTTGCAGGATAAAAATTTGAAAGCACAATATGAAAGATTTTTGGGTGAAAAATTAACTTTACAAGAGTATAAATGGAATGTCGAAATAAATGCTAACTATATAGAAAGAGCTTGGAACAGAATAAAAGAGACCGTAGTTGTGTGTGGATCTGCGGTGGTGGGAAACCTACAAAGAGATGCATGGTGGAATAAACAGCTGAAGGAATCTGCGAGAGAAAAGAAAGCACCATACCAACGAATGACTGCTGTGAAGAGTGAAACAGAGTGTAAGAGGTTGTGGGACTTATACAAGATGAATGCAAAGAAAGTAGTAAAGGAGAGTATGGAGGAAATTATATTAAAATAAGGAAAATGAATGCATAATGATTTTGAAGGAAATAATCTGTTCTGAAAGTAGGTAATGAGAACGAAACAAGGATTGCGAGGAAATACCTATGACTTTCAGAATGAACTTTGTGAGATGATCTGGAATTAAAACAGTACAAGAGAGTGATGGAGGAAGTATTTTGAGCAATTGTTTAGCGATAACATAGAGAAAGTAGTATAAAATAGGGAGAATGTTACGACGAGGGAAATAATTAATGAGTTTGAGGGTTTAAAAGCTATGAAAGTGTTAAAGAATGGCAAAACTCTGGTCGTAGATAGGTTCAGAAGGGAAATGCTAAAGTGTTGGAGCATGGTGCTACTTGCCAGATTGTGTGAATTGTTCAATGTGTTTACTAGGATTTTTAATGTTCCTAATGACAGAAAGAATGTTGTCACTGTTCCTTTGTACAAAGGCAAATGAAATAAGAGCGAATTTATAGATCATTTAGTTTGGTGAGTATTCCAGGCAAAGTTTTTGGGAGAACTTTAATTTAGAAGATGCGTGAAAAAACTTCGGACAAGAGTTGGGATGTTTAATATGGTTTCCTGCCAGGTAAAGGTTGCATGTACCAGATTTTTGCACTGTAACAAGTTATTGAGAAATACATGGAAGTAAAGAAGAAAGTTTATTGTGCACTCGTTGCCTGAAGAAATCGTATGATCGGGCGAGTAGGAATTTGTTATGGAACTTTTTTGAGAAAGTATGGTGTGGATGCATGGTTAGTAAATGCGATTGCGGCAGTGTAAAATTGAAGTAAAGCTTGCGTTAGGGTGGGTGGATTACGCGAATGGTTTGACAATGAACAAGGTTCTGAAAATTGAAAAATGACACCTGAACACGGGAATCGAACCCGGAATCAGGTGTCATTTTTCAATTTTCAGAATAAAATATCTAGATGGAGTAATCGGCACTAAAAAGCATAAATAATAACTTTGGCTATTTGACGTCAATGAACAAGGTGTTCGTCAAGGTTGTGCTATGTCTCTATGGTTGTTTAATGTATTCATGGATAAGTGTATGAGGGATGCTTGTGAGGACGTGGTTGGTTCATAGATGAACATTGTGAATGTGTGTTGTTACATGCAGATGATGCCGTATTAATGGCCGATACAGAAAGTGACTTGCAGAATGCATTAAATCCTTTGAATGTGGTGACAGGCAGAATGGGTCTTTGTATAAATGTCTACAAAACTAAGGTGATAGTTTTTGAAAAGGATTGATCAGGAAATGATTGTCAGCTTAGTATAAATGGAAAACTGTTAGAAAAATTGAATGATTATGTGTATCTGGGCAGAATTGAAGGATGGATGGTGGACTCGACAGACGGGTAAATGCATCTCGGAGATTAGGTAGATTGATGTGGACTATTGCAAAGAATTAAGTAGTATTGGATTAATAAGCAAAGATATCAGAATATAAAAGCGTGTTGATTCCAAAATCGTTTTATGGATTTGAAACTTGGGTTTGTCAGCAGAAACACAAGAGCAAGGTGGATGCGGTTGGTATGAGATATCTAAGAAATGTATGTGAAAAAGTTTGTATGGACAGAGTTAGTAATAAATGGGTGCTGAAGGGGTGCAGTTTGAAAGGTAATCCAGTAGGTCAATGTGAAAGAAGCGTCTTACGTTTGTTTGGGAATGCTGAGAGAATGGGTGTGGATCGAGTGACGAAGAAAATGTATTAGGGTAGAATTTGTGGATCAAAAATAGGGGGTAGGCCATATAGGACGTGACTAAGTGTTGTAGACGAATATGTGAAAAAGAGAAACGTTAAGAACTAAGAATCGGTGAATGTATTTTGTCGAAGCGAAGGTATTATGTAAGGATAGGGGAGTGTAAATAAAGTTAGTGTGGATGGATTAAGTATGGAGTGGTTTTTTGAGCTATATGCGCAGTTGCTGGGATCTGGTGTTAATAAACATTTTTATGTTAAGCCAAACTATGTTTAAAAAAAACAAATGAAAAACTAATTTCAAGCAAAATCTAACACTGGATGCCTGATCTGTTAATGTAGTATGCTTTAACAAAAACAGGCGTTTGTCGAGTTTGACAATGACCCTCAGCGGTAGGTGGGTGGTCTACGACGATAGGTTAAGCCATGAACTTTTACGCTTTTGACGGTAGAGTTGGTTTTAGAATCCTTGTCGAGTACACTGGAGATTATTTTCTACATAAAGTTTATTATTTTGTTTCCCTTCACATTCGTTTCACGCTAAAGCGCTTCCTCTAATCCTCACTATTCTTACACCTTAAATTAATGTGTTAATATGCCGTGTGCCAAAACCTACTTATTAAAAACAAATTAAAAACTCTTTGTATTGAATCAATTATTTAAAACCAATTTAATATATCTTTGTTTTGGAACCACTCAACTCATTATCTTAATTTTTATCAGCAAATACAGAAGTGGTAATTAAAGTTTATGGTCATAATTGTATATTTTACATTTAAAACTATTTTCTCTCATGATATTTACTTTGCTTTGTTGAAAACGTGTTTGAATGTAGTGTTGTCGCAGCTCCTGATATTGAAAGATATGTTGTACCGCATATTTGAAGTGTGTTGCGAATAACAAGCTCTCCAGGGACCTTAAGTTAGACTAGTTTCGATTGGAATCTTGAGAAGATTATGAAGAGTATAGGACTAATAATACTTTTTTTTTTCTTTAACCTTTTCTTTTTAAAATTATGACTATTCTTTTAAAATAGATCATGAGTTATTAGTACTATTTTCCATATTGTTTCTTCAATTTTTCTATTTTCCTAGACGTGCTATAGGCTAATTATATTTTCGTAAACTGGATTTTTTAAGGAGAAAAGTAGGCAATATTGGGTGAAACTAAATGAAACGATACTAGGTAATACTATCAATGTACTAAACGATGTATTTCAAACTACAACTATTACAACATAACATCAATATAAATATTATTTTATGGCTTTAATTAATTTAGTTATCAGATTCGGTTGTCGCATGGTTAAAGGCATAACTCATAACTTTGGCACTAGACTGCATTGCCGAGATCGAAGCTCGAATCCTGGTAGTTTGTATCGAGTTTTTCCCCCATCAATTGTTTCCCACTTTCCCTCCACGAAAATGCAGCTACATTTTCTCTAAATTTTAACTTCTTCATTCTTACAACATTAGTTAAACAAATATTATGTATAGTACACACACGTGTAGCCCATACAGGTAGGGATAGTGGTAAGAATATCATAGTTTCATTGGCTTATATGCATTGCTGTTTGGATACCCCTGTCTAGGAAATATGGTTTTGTCCATGGACATGTAGCGTGGTTCATCTTGTGTTGGACACCCCTTATACATGGATTATTGATGCCTCTTTGTGACGTCATCCGCTTAGCTTACCGCCCGTAGTTTGACGTCATCAGGTAAACGAATTAAACAAGATAGAGACACAGAGCGTAGATAGCTATCACTTACCACGTAGTCATGTTCCTGGCTATGGGAAATACTTGCTGTTTAATATCCTAGTCGATGGTTAGGTGATAGATGCCTCATATAAATATTGCTGGATATACCATTTTAGGTTTAGGACCTAAAGGGAACGAGGGAGCACATTTCACGCACTCGGCTAGATTTCCAGGGGTGGTATATTTATTTTTATTTTCCTACCTAATAAGTATGATACTGAACTTAAGCTTTGAACAATGCTGTGTTCCACTGTTTGGAAGCTCACAATAAAAACTAGCCTCTATTTTTTTTTTATTGTTTCTTAAACCGTACTTTTTTTTGTAAACTTTTTTAAACTTGTTTTGAGAAAGATGATTGGTAAATCTTCTAACGTTGTAGAGTAATAATTTAATGGATTGTAAATATATCCGCTTTCATCTAGAAGAGATTTGATCAAATTTATCCCGTGATAATGGTTTGTTGTAGTTATTTTTTAAACACTGCTTCTGACTACCTGTTCAGGTTATATGCAGTTCTATGCTTCTTATAGCCCATTTGGGCTGCAAGCTACTTACATAGTACATAATCAAATAAAAACTCTGTGTATATTTCAAGGGGATACTTTAATAATCGATAGGGATTGATGCCGGTTAGTCGGTGTCAGATTATTGAACTACTAATTAACTCTTCCTCTATTTTCAAAAGTTTATGAAATTAAAATAAAGTTAGTAAAACTTTACCAATAAGATACATGATAACCAGTAGACTTTGAGGGAGGGATGGATCTGGGAGGGGGAAAGAAACATATAAATTTATCTCTCAAAGAATCGTAAGAGGGAAAGAAGTAGATGTAATAAAATGATCTAGAATTATTAGCAAAAACAAACAAATTTGAAAAAATAAAAACTATTAAATCGATTTGAGTTTTTAACTAACAATTTTTTATGCAAATGTGATCAAAATTTATTATATTTTTAATAATTAGCTCATTATGGGGGAATTATTGTAAGCTAATTTCATGGCTTAGCAGTTTAATTAATTCATGAATAGCTAATCCAAGGTAATTAAAAATGGATTATAAACGGGGTTGCATCAGTCTTTAGTCACTCTGATACATATGTATAGTTTACGAATATTTTCAAATGTATAAAATAATTTTAAGGTACCAATTGGTAGAATTTATTCCACTAAACAAAATGGTTCCCACACGCTGATACTCTTGAGTCATACTTATTAATTCACATTGTCAAAAGTTCTCTTGTTACTAATTTGATTCTCGGTCATTTCACTCTTTAATCAAAGCCTACGGGTGACCTAAATTATGAGTGGAGTCGTCCATGTGTTCAAATATGTCTGTTTCTTTGTGATAGAGCGGCACTACCAACAATGTCAATGTTGATACTGTCACGGATGTCTGGGGGTTTTATGGACGACAGACTCAGGCGGTCGACAACGAATTAGAGCGTACAGAGTGGTTAATGAAATAATACTGTCGCCGTATTTTTAGCTGTGAGGGGAGGATCAACATCCCCCCCCCTGCCTCCCTTTCCTCCTTGTTTGAACACTTAACATCTCCCTTTAGAAGCTCCCTCTCTCCCCCTTACTACTAGAAATTTGAATCATTGAATTTGATGTGAAACTTCATGTTTGTTTCTGGGTTCGACTACTACAACTAATGAGAATAGTTTACCTCATGCGTAACGATGACACCCCCTTCCCCTTTCGCTCCCGTCTTGGTGTCTGGCTTAATTTCCTCCCCGCCTAAGCTTCCCCGTGAGCTTGAATCGAGTTTTAGGAAATGAACAATAGTTTGGCATAATTTCCGTCTCCAAATTGGATTTTGAGTGGGCGCTGGGGGAGGGAGGGAGGGCAATGCGGGTAAAATTAGGTGGGGGAAGGTTATTAAACTGTTATCGGCGTGAATGGTGAGGTATTTAGCGTGATAGAGATTTGTGGAAGAACAAGAGTGATTTCTTTAATTCTCATTTAACTTTTTTTTTGTTTGTTTGTGGGATTTTAGTTATTTTTTTTACTCTTGACTCTTTCAGAGATTAGGGCTAATTTACTCATTAAAATTTAGAAGGTTTTCTTAACTATTTTATGTATTTATTTTTTGTTCCACGAAAATTATTTTGTAACAAAACTTTTATAAAAACAGTTACTATTTGCCTTTAAAGGCGTTTCGATGATAAGTCTTCCATTAGTATTATAATCCCAATAAAAAACTTAAAACTTACAGTCAATTAAGATAACATGGCTTTGTAAAAGTTATAAAGAAACAATAAATGAGTAATGGAATAGAGAGTGAAATTATCAAAACTGCCATGTTTAGTTCTGACCACCATCAACAAGAGGATAAATAACAAAATCTATTTTTTAGAACTCAATCTATTATATTTTATCGAACAGAAGTGAGTATGATGTTCAATATGTGACCTCTAGAACCACCTTAGAACCGTAAGCTTAGACTTATATTTTCCCACCCGTTTCTTTGGTGCACTCTTTAATATCTATCCTTTTATAACGCAAATGCATGAAAGAAATTAAAGAGGGGAAAATATAGTTATGTACTTAGCGTCTCTTGGTTCTCTTTCCTTTCTCTTTTGGTCGCTTAATTTCAGACTTCACAAATTTATACCTACGGGTTTGCGAGTAGAGCTTCATAGTTCTTTCACTCTAGTACTATGTATCTTTGTATCTAAAAAAACCACGCAAGTCAGTTAAAAAGATTTACAAAGGGGTAAAGGAGGTTGAAAGTAGTGAGGGTACACCGTCAGTTCTATTCCTCATCAGAGTCTCTCCGGAGAAATATCGACTACTCAAAGCACCACTCCGATGTACAACTAAAAGGATTTCCTAGAAGTGACGAAAAGAGGAATTTGTTATTCACGAACCAGTTTTTTTAAATTCCTTTTTTTATTGGTTCTCAAAGTGACTACGTCAAAGTTAGCAAAGTGTTGTTTTTTTATGTGTTTTTTAGCGTAGAATGGGAAGAATAAAGTAATGGAAAAGATGATATCGTATTTCTCTCGTTTTTGGCGAAGAAGTAGAGTAAATAGATAGAATTTATGTTATCCTATTACAATCACATTGCTTTACTGCTTTTTTTTTTTCGGTGGCTGAATTCGTCCCCTTCCATCCTTTCAAGTTTATTTGCCTCAGTTTCTTTGAAAATCGAGGTTCCCTTAGATTCTCGAGTTTTTTATATTTCATTAAAGGTACATTTATAAATGTGTCTGAGCGTTGGCGTTAATTGGGAAGTTTTGGCCAGACCGGCTTTATGAATGGTACGCTTGGGATACTGGCGTTCTTTTATCTTTGGATGATGTTTTGCTCTAATACAAATACAAATACAGAAATTAGTATCCAAAATGTAATGTGGTCCAAGTCAAAATGTCTACTAAAGTTTTTATCATAAATTTACTTTTGACATTCAAAATTCTATGCTTGATTTTCTTAAACTTTGCAATATCTCTTTTAAAGCACGGCGTTTGTGGTAGTTTTAGTTAGCTATATAAATTGTTCCGAACCATTTACCATTAACGGGCCAGCAAAATTATTTGTTCTGTAAAAATAACCGGCAAGGTAGGCCTATATGGATTGAGGGATGAGCTCAAATTTGTCTGTAGCAGGCATAATCTTTGTCAAATCTAAATTTTAGAATAAATTTCACAAACAATTCTTATTAATAAACTTATGCCAACTTTTTATGCATAGATTTGTATAATTATGAGTCGTCTAAATTAGTTATAACAGTTTGTAACTAGCTAAACGAATTTATTACAACTTTAGGCTCATTTTCATTCAACATATGTGAACACCAACCAACAAATACACATTTAGGCCTAAATAAATTTCACAAACACATAACTGAGGTTTATAAGATATTTTAGACTGGTTTGATTCATTAATGAACAAGAATAAGCTTTAACTTAAAATTTAAACATAAATTGATTCTTAACAAAAATAATTGATAGTAATTTAAACATACGTTCCCAAAATACAAGTATTGCAATTAATGTTTTTTTTTTCGGACTGGCAACGACGAACAAACGTACCTGTGATTGTCTGCGGACCACAAGTTGGGAAACACAGAACTTTAGTGCGTTTGTGTATCTAGTACTAATGCCAACATTGACACAACTAACTTTATTAACACATTAATATTTTCTCGGCATTGGTATCATTTGTCTGAATTGACAGCTGCATAACAGAGAATTGACATATAAATAATTATGCCTAAGTTAACGTAGCCTATAGTACCTGTCAAATTTCAAATCGCGTTACAACTAAACTGCTTGTATGTTTAACTCTTTGTGTATTGAGCTTAAAATTATACATGTTTTTATCTGTTACCTCTATATCATATAAAAGCCAAAACTCACTACTTCACTAAGCATTGTATTTCCACAACTCCTTGGCCTGAAAACGTTAAATTATGCAGGAAGGTTCCTTTTAGATCCTTGGCAAGAACTAAGAAAGGATTTCTCAAAATTCGGCCTTTAAAGAAAAGGAGGATTGTTTTCAAAATTTACTGTATTTTACAACCAGCGGACATAGAGCCTTGGCATTTCGAATGAAGGTTTCTTTTTAAAATTGGGGGAGAATTTCATCTCCAAAGGGGATGGAAACGGGGATTATGAGGTGTGAAATCTCATGACACTCATATAAATAACTGTTTATCTGTGTGGTAGAATAATTAAATTTAGTAGGCAGGTAAGGGACCGACCCAACTAATTATTAAAATCTTAATTTTTAAGTGGGACCCCGGGAAATAGGAGAGTAGGGTATACAATTTTTTTTAGCTGTGGTAGAAAATTTAAATTTGGCAGTCAGGTATAAAAACAAGATAGTGAAATAAGTCTAAAAATCGAAAATTTCTAAATGGTAGTTATACAAATTGGTGTGTTGGAAATGGGGTTTAAAATTTCCCAAACTAATAGAAACAAATACTTCCCAGTGTGGTAGAAAACTGAAATTCGGGAGAAAAGAAAAAAACCACGCCAAATGACCATAAGACTCAGGACAGTTAAAAAGGGTAAACGGGAGAGGGTCTAAAGAGAAAGTAAAAAACTTTTAGATGGGATAGAAAATTTAAATTTGGCAAGCTGGTATAAGACCTCTCAAGCTATATATACCTTAAAATTTTAATTTCTAAGTGGAGATTGAAGAAATTTCGAAGGGGAAAATTTCAAAAACCAATAGATTTAACTACTTCTCTCTGTGATAGAGAACTTAAATTCATCAAGCAGGCACGCGGACTACTCTAAATAAACATATTAATCTGAACATTTTATTAAAATATAATTCTGGAAAATTTAAAAAGGGGGGGGGGGGGG
>CABFWB010000149.1:6044-27404 GCA_902151455.1 Timema bartmani | reverse complement strand
GGGGGGGGGGGTTAAAATTTCCAAAACTAGTACTACTAATAGAAACGATTCACTGTATGGTATAAAACCGGAATTTGGCAGGTGGGTACGGAGACCACTACAAATAACTCTTAACTTCTGGATATTTTAAATTTGAAAATCGGACTCCAAGAAATAGGGAGGGAATAGGGGTTTAGGGGGAGGAGGATTACGAGTAAAACAAATTAGATGAGGTAGAAAATTTAAATTTCTTAGTAATGTAAAGGGATCACGTCAAAAAACCAAATATATTAAAAATATTAGTTATTTATAAGGAGGCTGGTGAAGAAATGTGGGGGAGTCTTCAAAATTTCCAAAACTAAAAGAATAAACTACTTCTCACAGTGTCAGATAATTGACGTTTTTCAGGAGGGCACAAGGACCACCTCAAACCGTAAAAAGGTCTGAATTCTTAAATTTCAAAATGAAGGAATGGAAAATGTGGTGGGTTGTCGATCCCCTTCAAATTCCAAAGCTAATATAAAAAAAAAATAGGGAGGTATAAAATCGAAATTTGGCTTGTAAGCTAATAGACCTTCCCGAGTAGCCGAATTACGTCTTAAAATATAGAATTTCAAAATTGAATTCCGAAAATGGAAGCGCATAAAATATATAATAAACACTATATACGATGTGGCTAAGTTGAAATTTGGTAGGCAACTAAAAAACCAATATAAAGAAATAAGTCCTAAAATATCAAATTGTGGGATTTTAAGATAAAAGTTAGAAAGTTTGGGATGTGGGGGAGGGAGGGCCTTAAAATGTCCTAAGATTATCTATCTTACACTTTTTAACCTATTTACATAAACTTTTTTAAAACATATATAGATTTATAATTTTTACTCTGTTTACCATGTATGCACTTTTTGCCCCTTTTAAAACTTTTTTTACACCTTTTAAACCTTGTTACCCTTTTTATCCAGGACTTAGCCGGGTAACTTAGGTAAAAAGTTGTAAAAATTGCAATTGGTAGAAAGTACGGATATGTGAGCTTGGGTTTTTTCATTCGAGTCAAACTCGAGTTGAGTATTTCAAATAACTCCATGTTTGAGTCGAGTCCAAGTATATTAATAGTTTTAAAATGCTATTAATATATATATTTGTTATTTTGTTTAATAGCTGGTTATTTAGATTTACAAATTGACATAAATGTTATATTTAGATGCTCTATTGAAAGTGAAATGTCTATTAATAAATCTATGTAAAACTAAGTCTATAACTTTCACCAGGAAGACCATTCCTATTTTGTTCACTAACAAACTTTACAATGATACTATAAAACTCTGTATGTATGTTAAAGATCCAGGTGCTATCTTAGAGAGTAAACTCAATTTTCATTATTTATTTAGCACCACGTCTTACTACCCGTTCAGGTTACACGCACAGAATCATATTGATCATTAATTTCTCACTCTATGAAATTACTTGACTTCGTTAAGTATATATATAACCTCTTAATTCTCTAAAGTTGACTGTATCCTAAGTTTGTATTTTGCTTTGGTCAGGTCCAAGCTCGAATATGCTAGTATGGCATGGAATTCCATCACCTTTACTGTCTCTCTCAGATTGAAGAATGTTCATCGCAAATTGGTCACCGTTTACTATTATAAATTCTTTTTTAAGCGATTTTATAGTGATTATTATATAATTCGGAACATTTTAGGGCTCCAAACTCTCTTCACACACAGACTCTATAGAGATGTCTTATGTTTATGTGTTATGTATGTATGTATGTATGTATGTATGTATGTATGTATGTATGTATGTATGTATGTATGTATGTATATATATGTATGTATTATGTATGTATGTGTGTATGTGTGTGTGTGTGTATGTATTCAAGGTACACTCTTATAATTAACTAATTAATGTTTGTTTACTGTGGACTCTTCACTAAATAATTATTACTATTGAATTAGATCCTTATTGTTTTGTTTTTTTCCTCTGTATCATGACTTGGCTACTAGCTTTATTTCGTTATAATTTATTGCACACAAAGACAATATATTTATTATTTTGCAAGCCTTATGCTCTGTATTTTCTCATTGTTAGCCTCTTAGAGGTCTTGACTGCTGGCTAGCACTTAAATAAAGGAAAATAAAATAAAATATTATAATTATCTTGGCATTACTTATATTTTCAACAATGACAGCAATGGTTCATAACTATCTTTTTACACATGAATAAATTAATATAGATCTAGAAACTTTTAAATTATCAATTATAATCATTTCTAATTACTACTAATTAATGGAAGCGTAAACATTTTTTAAAAGCAAGTCAGTTTGCAGCAGTCACTCGGATCAAATTTAATAACCCTAACCTCCTAACCACATATTCTTATAAATTTAAAAATATTTTATATGGCATTACTTTTTTTTTAAAAAAGCAACTTTTTCTCTTTTTACTTACATGCCAATATTATTTCGTTTGAATATACTCTCTATTCTTAGTTTAATATTAGTTTTTTATTTGATTACAAGCTAATAAAGTTTAAAAATATTTGATAGTATTTCATCTTTAATTAACTTAACTGTATTCATATATATATATATATATATATAATTTAGCACACAAATTACATGGCAAAATTGAGAGTAAGTCAAGAATACTTTAAAGAAATGTAATTTCTTCATTCCTTCTTCACGCGGATGTAGTTCCTTGAATTTTCCCTCCAAATCCTTGACCCATAAATCATGTCGTTAGTAATTTTGGGCTTGAACGCACTTTTTAAAATAATATTTATCATAATTAATACTTAGAGAAAAAATTAAAATTAGGGACACATTTTGGTTACTTTAGTCGTTTTGAATTTTATAAAAATTTATTACGAAATATGAACAATAATTTGACGATCACAAATATAATTTGTAGCTCTTTGCAAATTTTAAAAAGTGTAAAGTTACTTGTTCTGTATATTCGTAGTAATTTTCTATTTTATTTTGAAACTCGATATTATTTTTTACTCACAGTAAAATTACAGAAATAAATATTTAAATTACGTTATCTATGTTTTTTAATTTCCTTATGATTTACTTAATAAAAAGTGAAATTAAGTTAGACTACACTTTATTTATGTCTGTAGAACTATCCAAGATATATCCACAACGTAGATCCACGGATAAGAGCGATGGCGGGATATGTCGACGGCGTTGTGAGGGATATCACACACTGTAGTTCTGTACGTGTCGCGATCGTAAAAGGAGAGGAATTCGTACAAGCTTGCTAATATAATCCCTCCTGCTTCCTGGTAGATCGTTGGAATTAAACTGGGGTGAATGGATATGGACACACAACGCATCAAACTGTGTCTCTTTACGGTGTAACTTTAGTCGTGGTAGTGACGTACACATTTAATGTTGTGTGGGTAGAGGAACGGTGGAATCGACGCTTCCGTACCACTTGCGCGCCAAACTATGCGGGACATTTAAAGTGTTAGGGTTGGCGATAGTGGCCTTCCCAGTATTGGTGAGTATCAAAGTAACCAGCCACTCACATGAGCGGTATTTATTAAATATTCAGCTTGCTTGTGGGGAAATGAAGGGAAAGAGGAGGTTTGAGGCTACGAATTGCAAAAGTTTTTGCAGCGATGTTTTGTTTGGAACAACCCTTCCAAATAACTTTCCTATAAAACCGGTGTACAAACTCAGGGCTTTTAATAGTTATATGTAGTCCTACTTTGTTGTCTAAGCTCAATTCGCTTCTTGGTTCACCCCGAGTCGACACAGACATAAAGGCTTATATATCTGTTCTAACTCGTCGTACAGTTGCGAACGTTATGTTTAGTTCAAACATTCAACTAAACCCTTACAAGTGATCTCGATGTATAAAACTCGCATTAGACTGAATTTCTGGCGGCGAGATCAAGGTTCTAATTCCGATCTTGTGTATTGGGGGACCATTCAATTACTTGGGTTAAAACGAAATAGCGGGAAACTTTTTTTAAATACTGCTTTTATTTTTCGATGCTATGAATATAATTTTTATTGGGGCTTAGTATGGATACCAAAATGTTAATATTTAACACTTGGTAATTTAAACTTTTATTACTCTTTTTTATGTAAAGGATTGTGCTTTAATAATAATTTATCACTATGACATTAATGGTTGGCCGGCGGTACCTTTACACGTTCGTTTTGATAAGAATAAAAAAGGAATACTTGCTAGTCGTGGGTGATCCAGGAGGAAGAGACCTAATCCCCGACCAATAATACTTTTTTCTACACTTTATTTTCCCACTTTTCTTTCAAATAAAAGCGTTTATTTACTTACATATCCTAATTTATTAGTCCAGATATATTAAGTGATGGTATGGTTTCCATCCCACCCTCTTCCCTCAACTATCCACTTATTTACATTAATGATATAGGTATGAAGAAGGTAAAATTAATAATACAAGTATACGTATTTGCATGTAGGGAGAGTGGAAACCAAATATAAAAAAACTTCAGGGCACCAGACCGGCATCACTGGTAAACCAAACCAGACAAAAATGGTGCCATAACCCAGTGTGGGCTAGAATAAATCAAGTGTTTGCTGACAATTAGAATGTTTACAAATACTAAAACGAAAGTTTAACCACATAATCACTACAATATGGCGGATTGATTAAATTATTCTTCATAAAAAGAGTCCTTATAACTTTAAAACAAATGATGCCCCAATTCGTGTCACCACGCACTTTTACAGATGTTCAATGCAAACATTTTTATCTCATAAATTAAACAACCCTCTTGAGTTTTAAGAAGGTTACTCGTATCAAGGGGTGAATACACTTTCAGAACTTTTCGAGTAATCAAGAAGCGCTTATTTATCTAACGAAAAGGTCCTTTGGATTTAGCGGTCGTGTTGGGGCGCGTCTGTTTGTAAAAGAGACCTGACGCTATTGCTCATCTTCTTTCTCTCCATCTTCCAAGTGATGATGAAGGTTCCTGGATAAAGGAAAAGGCTGCGTCCGTTCCCACGGGCTCTGTTAGGCCGCTCCCGGAACGACTCTGCTCGCTCTCCCATCCAGACCCGCGAGATAGCACTTCGCTACTTTATGCAAACAAGGCACCGGGGCTAGCTGGCTCACTCGACAAAGATGATTTCTTTTACCCCTTACAGAGGTCTAGTGCCGGTACTTTGCTGTCAGCGGCTTGTGCGGGGTGTCTAACAAACTGGGGCAACGTGAGAGACAAGAGAACTTCGTAAGATTATGAGGAACGTTAATAAATTCATCAACATTTTAAAAATAACTTAGTTGAATATATTATGCAGTAGAAGTTGAATACTTTTAGTAAGAAGATTTAAAATCGTAAGACTGAGACGTTTGCTGAGATAAAGTACCAAGTAAAATATAAAACATATTTTAGTAGATTTTCATCGTTTTTTTTTTTTTCAAAGTAAATTATTTGCAATTTTACTCTTCAACTTAAGATTAGAAAACTTCTTCTTTGGAACATCTCAATACGTGCATATCGCTTGCCCTTACTACACCACTTCTGTAATCTATTTTAAAATGCAGAAACATCACATCTATATAGTACACTTACTACATAAATGTACTTTTAAAAAGTCCTAAGAATTAAAAACACTACATAATTTATTAGCAAACTAGAAAAGAAACAATCCTAACCTTTTTTGTTATACATCATCAACATAGAAAAAGGTCCGTGTAGCCAGGTAAACCCGAAATAAGAACAAATTCAAAAGTAACTGCACCGATATTTATCTAAAATTAATATTCAAATACCCCAAGTGCGTCGGGTTAGGTCGGAACAACGACCTTCCAAGTAATTTAAACACACTTGCAAACATACTGTCCGCGTAAGTTTTCCTTTAAGGATTATATAACGTTTTATCCCAAAACTTATTTGTTTTTAAATTACCCTGGTCGCGGCCGGTGGCATGATTGTTGAATTATTGTGTCTCTGAGAAATTTTGGCTCAAATCCCGTAGTCGTCATATATTTAGTCCTGACGGGCTGCTAAACCAATTGGTGCGCCAGTCATTGAGAGATCAATAGGAGTGCAACTTGTCACTAGTGCTAAAACTTTGACATGTATGAATATACTTGTACTACTAATAACACGAGTCACTATCCCATCTCATGGCTGACTAACCACGATATTAGATACAAGATTATGCTCGAACCAGAAAATGTATCGAAGCTGTTGTGCTAGACTAGTGTGTCAAGGCAAAGAGTTCAACTGGAGCCTCCCCCCATGGTCTGGTCTCCGGGGACATAATTGCCTGACGTGGGTTTTATCGGTCAGGGGTGCTGTTGGGGGGAGGGGAAAAAGGGGAAGACAGCATCCCGCGTCTCGTCGCGATAACCAACAGGAGGTTGACGACAGTTCCGTGTTACTCGTTAGCGTCAATTGGGGCAGACAGGATGCGAACGGGGGACAGGCAACTTCATGAAGGAAGTAGTAGTAAAATAGTTATCTATCCCCTCCCCAACTAATGTCTGCATTGCTTCCTTTCGGAGACACAAGCGAAAATAATGTTTAATTGTTTGAGATTTGTTCACTTTTAAATTCCAAATTGTCTCGGTGAGTATCTAACATGGATAACAGCGCGAATAGTCGAATGTATTTTGACACAAGAGGCCGGAGTTCATATAAAGTTTTGATATATAGAAGAGGGGAAATTTTCTCGTTCGAAAACTGGTGAATTTCTTTAAACTTTACTTCCTTCCTTTTCCCTTAGACTAGTTTCTTATATGAAGATACATTATTCAATTTGCTTTCATGTATTCATTTGCCAAGCTTTATGTTCTTGCATTCTCAATTTTATGGATGTAACAAGTTTGACATTTATTAAGATAAATGCTTCATGGAGTTTTTGTCAATGATTTGTAATTGGCTCTAAAAGATTATTCCTTCACCGATTTGACTATATTTCACATCGTTCAGTGACCGAACGGTCTAAGGCGTCACTCTCGTGTTGGACTGGCCTGCTGAAGACGGGGAGATAGAGATTTGAATCCCGTTCGGGTCTTCTGAGGGAGGTCATTTGCTAAATGTCCAAGCAAATTCTGATAGATTACCTCTATAACGTTTCTTTCCAAATCCCTCCCCATTAGAGTAGTTATCATATATACGTATAACATAAAATGTAGTCAAACGTGGTGATATACAAATAAAATTACTTTAAAGTAGTGTATAGCCAATTGATTGCACAACTATAATATAACTTGGGTTGGAATAAACTTTTAGAATATACAGTAGGGCCTCCGTATCCGCTGATTCAGAATCCGTGGTTTACCGCTGCCCAATTTTGTTTAGTTTTTATTAAAGAATATTTTATAGGGCCTTAGTCACAAGGCCTACACCATCACTTCACTTCATCTCCTCTTCGTGGGTATTGTGCTATCATATCACCGTCGTCGTCGTCGTCATCATCATCATCATCATCATCATCATCATCATCATGTGATTGTCGCAACAAGGAAAAATGAAGAATAATAATTACACTATAGTGTACAGTACACATTATTATTATTATTATTATTATTACCGCGTCTTACTACCCGTTCGGGTTGTACGCACTTACGCTAATGTGTAATGGTAGGGTGATTGTGAGATAAAATGGAGGACATGCAGTTTAACGTGGAATCCGAACCACGGTGGAGGACTGGCATTCCTCACATCCACAAGTTGTTACTTTATTTAATCATGGTAATGTATTACTGTGAGTAATTTGTCAATTAAACTTTACCGTATTTATGTATGTTATATGAATATCACGTTATATATAGTTCGGTACTATCCGCGGTTTCACTTAGCCGTATTACCTGTGGATATGGGGGCACTATTGTACAAATAAATCTTTTTGTGGCCAAAATTGATAACTTTCTACCATAGTATTAATGCTATTTTATTGGTATCTATCAAAATTGACCCCTGCAGATCACATGATTCGACAAATATGTGAAACTATATCTCGTAACTTTTCTGTCAGATAAGGTTCTAACTACGAAAACTAAACAGTATTGAAAGGGAGTTCAAAAAATACATTCTTAGTTCCACAAAATATGACGTTTCAATCAATTTAAAAATCCATTTACTATTACAATATTTTTGATACAAATAAACTAGCAGCTTTTCAAGTAATTGTGTATGAATGTGTACTGCGTCTACATATCCGGTCAATCTACTTATTTTACAATAGTGAAAACTTAATAAGGAAGGTAAGATTTATGGGAAGTGTACCCGCATTTTCTTTTCAAGCAGAGTGGGTAACAATCTAGGAAAACCAACTTCATTACACTGGGGTGAGATTCGAACCCCTGCCTAGCAAACCAAAATAGAGTAGACAGGAGCCTTGCTTATCGTATCCGCCATTGTGGGTGTAACATAATCGCGTTTTTATTATTACAACTATGTCCCTCTCTGGAGATAAACGCGTTGATAATTTTGAGTTTTATAGTTCTTCACAAGTAGGCCATTAAGGAAATTGGTAAATCTAAGAGAAGAAAACATAGTATCTGAATTATATCAAATTAAATTAAAGCTAGGCCTATCGTTCCGTTATTAGAATTTTCAGGTTCACTTTTTATATTCGGGCAAACAATTATTACTGAGGTAACATAACATTAGGTAGGTATAGCCAGTCCTTTTATTGCAATTATGTTTTTCAATTTTATCAAAGGGTAGTTTTGTGTGCAGGCAAAGATTGCAGAACGTAAAATTGATAATTCTGGACATTCCTCAAGCACAAAACTCTATAAAATTTGTCATTCTCTTAACGCTTTTGTGTTCATTTTTCCCTCACTTGCGGAGTTTCGCCTGTATACTTACGCAAAAGGTGGAGAATGTGGAGAATATCAAATCAGATCATTCTTTTAGAGAAATTACATCAAACCGCTTCTAGAATACCAAGCTAGAACAAAAATTACCTCATTCTAGTCGCTCAGAAATTTACAGTTAGCTTCTACAATCACGTGACCAGCTCAATCAGCAGGCTAGCCTATTTAGATACATCATACATATTTGTATTAGTATATCGCGCGTTACTACCTATCCGGTGAGACTGCACATTTACACTAATATAGTAGGCATGAGCTAGGGAAAATTTAGAAGAATGCACCAGCACTTACGTGAAAGGAGCTTGATAAACCATTAAGAATTATAACAGCCTCAGTACAACCGGCTTGGATTATAACCTTGAGCTTCCCGTTACGAGATGCCAGACCAAACCAAACTAATGCCTTAGCCCGTGGGCCCACCGATGCGGATTATTAAAATAAAATAAATATTCCTTGCGACTTAAATGAATCATATTATTTATTGTTGATGAAACCTCATTAGCTGTAATTTTAACAGACTGGCAGGGTTTTGGTGATGTGGATAAAGGGAATAAATAATTTAATTTAGCAGTTCGATAGTTAATTTTATTTCTCTATCAAATATTGAACATGATTAATTAAAATTTAAGTGTGTATAGTGGGAACACGCTTAGTAGAACTCGATAACTATCTTCACTAACTTAATTTAGTAGCTAATATCCCCAATAATAATACAATACAAGTAATGTAAAGTTTGAATTTTCTCTACTGTTCTTCCGACCAAAATCAAGGTATAAACATACATTCGCCCGTGCTATTATTAAAAAGGTGAGTGTGGGGGTGGCTATCCAGTCAATTGCAAGACTGACACCTTAGACCACGGGACCGTTGGTGCTGCTTGTATTATTTCGAGAAATGTGTAGAACTTCTGGCGTTAGTGTAAAATTATCACAAACATCAATTACATGTAATAATTTGAAACTTTTTAGGAATGATTGTCATATTTTAGAAAACTGTGCTCTTGATTTAAATGAAATATGTCACCTCAGTCATCATTGCTTATCTCATTTAAATGAATTGATGTAAAATTAAATATGCTTACATGTTGTTTATTTACAGGTCTAGGATGCTTAAGACGTGTCATATTTTTATTTTAAATTTCATTTTAATGTTGAACATAAATAAGTTATGGTTTGAGCAGCCTTGATTATTCAGATTTGTTGTTTATTTTGCATTTAGGTCTAATGACAAATTTTGGATATTTTCAAACCATATTTAGTAAGTACTAATTTTCTATTTTTCTATTTACCAGGAAAAAATAGGTTTTAATATTCCTCAAAATGATACTTTGGCTATATTTAAATAAATACTATTGTTTGTGGATAATACACTAAAAATGTATATCATATTTAAATTATATATCCATGATCTTCAGGCAACATTAGTCAGCGAAGGCTAAAACTTTATAAAGTCATTTTTCAACCTTTTAGTGCATTTTAAAATATTTTAAAGCAAATATTTACGTTCATATTACACTTACTTTTAAAGGGATCAAAAATCCGATCACAATTTATTAAATTGTGCAAAGAATCCAAGTCCCCAAGTCATTAAAACTTTGTCAAACAAATTCTCACCTTGTTCAAGTTTGACTTAAGTACCTTTCCACGTCGTATTTAAGTGTTGAAGGCAAGGTCTTAACAATCGACAGACTTCAGAAAGTGTTGCTTTTCTAGGCATCTTCTGCCCATTTGAGATGTCTGCAAATTGTACTAACTAAATATGTCTAGTGGTAAAGAAAAAAAATCTAGTGCATACGTTTGGTAATGAACGCCGACCTCTCGCATTAGGGGTGCAGAGCACTACACCGATCCTGCCAGTGCTGGTGTGTCGCGGCGCCTGAGCGACTAATGAAGTCTAGGTGCAGGACAAGATCTCGTGATGACGCCGTCGTCAAACTGACGCCTTCCTTTCATGATGGACTTTCTTCCCGTCTCCTTCTTTCTTGTCCCGTTCTGTCGCTATGACATTATCTTTTGTTTCAAATTGTGAAATAGAAAGAAAAACAGTAATAAAAGTATTTGTGGGTCACGTTTTGGTTCAAACTAGAAGACTTTTCACTTTTCCCACGTCTTTTTTCCTCCCATTCTCCGCGTTTATTCTCATATTTTCACTGATTAAGAAAGTAGATTTAGAAAATGTGTTTCTGCATTTTTTTGAAGGGAGGGGAAATACAATTTTGGAAATAAAACATAATCATAGTTGACAAAGATTCGAACCCTTCTCCCCTTCATCGTCTATCCACACAGTACGTGACTGATGATTTTATACTCGTTGCCACCGGTTCGAGCTGTTATGAATTTTTCCTTCATGATAAAATTTCGGGTTAACTTGGAGAGCTTTGAAATGTAGTGTTGGAGAAGACAAGAGAAGATCAGATGGACAGACAGGCTGACAAATGAATATTTCTATGACGAGGGGGTGAGCTTAGGAGAAACTGTCTTCTGTACGACGTCATAGAAGGAAAGGTTGAGGGAAAGAGAAGCTTAAGAAGAAGTACGATTAAAATACTAGATGACTTGGAGGAAAAGAAAATTCTGGCAGCTGATGGAAGAGGCAGGGGATAGGGTGCATAGGAGGTTTAAGTTTCACTGACAAAAGTAATGGGCCTGTCGTAAGACAGAACATCTAATAATAATTAACCATGAAATGATTGGGAGCCGCATCTGTGGTCGTAATATGCAGTATGGGGTGTCACTCTAGTATAACATAATTTAATATAATTGATTGGGGTTTGGGGCTCTGATCTCATCTGAGTGTGTTGAGTTTTTTCCTAAATAGTTGTCCACTCTATCTTGTGGGTACATTTATTCTAAATTATATTTTACCCCATATCATAATTATCCATAAGTGCAAATATGCCTACAGTCCTAATGGGTGCAAGAAAAAGTTAGAAAATGGGAAACGCTAACCCTGGAACCTGGTCTAAACGACTTTCTTAAGTAGTTTATTAAATTTATAAATTTAGCCTGGACTTTTATGTAGCGGAATATTAGTTTCAAAACTCTTTTACACATAACTTATTGTTTATGAATTTACAGTCGTCAGTGTTCATTATTTAATTAAAGGAGGAGGAATGATAAATACGTGTTGTCGATTTTCAAAATCCAATACACGATTGAATTTAACAACGTCCAATAAAACAACGCCATACCTCTAAAGTTAAAACCAATTACGCTTTAGTTCACAATAAATCAGAAAGTTAATTAATATTAATTCAAACATTTCTTATTATAATGAATCATTCAGCTGGCCAACATAGTTAATCACATGGTGTTAGCTCTTGACATAGACGAATAAATATCTGTTTTGATCTGGTGTATCTACGTGATATTTCTCTGTCCTTCCATTCTGGAGCCAAGTTAATGCAAATCCAGTTTCTTTCAATAAAAAATATTGTATGGCATATTCTCTACACTTAGCATCTCAAAAGTACAGTCAACCTCATGGAAAGCAGCATACTTGTAGTTGAACTTGAATTCATATTAGATCACATTTTTGTGACCGGGATTCTACAAGAAATGTGACCTTGAGATTATTTTGATGATAACAGGACTGGGATTTATATAATATAAAAACAAAATGTATACAGAAAGGACTGTTGTTATTCATATTCTAATAAACATACAACCCTCTTTAAAGATACAAAAAAATGTATGGGTCAGAAACTAACTAGTTTTGTCAAGCTCTTTATAGGTGCAAGAGTAGATTAATTTGTTCTCTGCACGTTTGTCAGGTATGAAATTGTCTAAAATACTTGGTAATAATATAAACATTTATTGGAACTTATGGTTTTCGTCTGTTTTTAAAGCGGGTATAACATAATTACCACCCGAGTTTATAAATTATTACTTTCAGCACTAAGGTTTTAACGCTTAATTTTAAGTCTTAAATATTAGGGTAGTAATTCAAAGGAAGTGTGCCCGCATTAGCCGGAATAGAGAATGAAAGAACCACATTAATAAATCATATGTGTAAAACTATCTTTATTCAAGAGGTATTTTTAATTATTATCTTCTCTGTCAACGGCACATAAGTATATTGTGAGACTGACACCCTAGACTGAGTCAACACTGATGTGGATTCAGGCAAGTGCAGAGTACCTTATTTCATAATTACCAGAAAACTAGAAAACCTGTTCCAAACAGGTACCCGTCGTGCCTCCTGACAACAATTGCATGTGTTATCTAGCCAAATACTCCGTGTCGTCAGCCCGCAATAGAGCCATACCGACCAAGCTGCTGTCGCTTGTTGGCGAAGATAGTGCCAACTTCCGTGGATAGAAGGTGTCATCTTGTTAGCACAACAAACCTCCGGTCGTTGATCTCAGTTTTATAGACCGGATCTGCTACTTCTTCTTTGAAGTATCTCCTTATTTGTCCTCACGAGGTTGAGTTGACCTCGTTTCAGACCCACTGCTTCACAAATATCTGGAAGCGCTGGGCATTGAACCAGGCACCTTTGAATATGTAGCCAGGAACTTTGACCACTAGACCACAGAGATGGTCATCTGGCCAAAGACGAATATTGTTTATCTTTTATTTTTCGCAACGATTCACATATTCTTAAAAATTCTATAAAATTAATAAGGGAGAGTGAGGGAATGACGCGCACCTGAGCTAGGTATTCCACTATATATATCACAAATGTAACTACATGCAAGAGAACCTTGGCTATTCTACTTTCATTTGGTAAAAACATATTTGATTAATAACTATACATAATCGAATAATATTGAAAAAACCATAGGTATGTATTTGCGCACGTTTCCTCACATTTTGGGGTAATTATGAGCAGAGGTAGGGCAATGGTGCTCAGTAGAATTAATGTTTGGAAATCACAAGGTAAGGTGATAGATACATAAACAGCTCAATATATATTTATTTTATAATTTAAAGGTGAATTTATTTTTATGAAAGAAAATTGAAATATAACAAAATAGTGTCCAAGTCACCAAAATATTATTTTCCCTAGTTTTTCCAGTTTCCTTTTGTACAAAAATCGCACACATAATATTTTGGGGTATCAACACCAGTGCGATCCCCACTATTGCAAGATTAACCCGAAACACACCTGTACCACCATTCCTTGCCTCTTCCTACTTCTTCACAGATACAACACAATTCATTAGGTTGTTTGCCAGTTTTTGCTAGAACCGCGTCGTCCATTTCGTCATCCCTAGGGGGCGGATTTATAGGCATTAAAAATTTGAAAAAAGGCAGGCAAACAAAAATAGGCACATAAATAGGCATTATAAAGTAAAAAAGGCAATAAATAGGCACCAAAAAGAAAAAAATTGGCACACGAAGAGGCATAGTAATGCAAAAAAAGCACCAAAACACTCAAAAATTGTATTATTCATTCTTAAAATCCAGCATACACTTTCAATAAACACAAATTAATTACTATTAGAGTTAATTACCAAATACTTCTCAAGATTTTCAGGTGTAGATTTGGTTCTGTTTTCTGACAACATGTTTTTATACTGTGAGAAACTTCTCTCGACTTCACATGAAGTCATCTGGCAAAACTTCAGATAGGCTAGCTGAGCTAAGCTTGACTTCTGGGAGTGATGTAGTTTGTCCTTCTAAGATGTCTGCAATACTTGCCATCACTTTCCACCCAGGATTTCGCTGCAATACTCTGTTAAGTTTGTCGACAATAGCCGTGCCAACTGAGCCAGAAGTTTGATTCAGGTTTTTTTCTATGCCCCGAAATCTGTATTCTCCAGCTTCTTCTAAGGAATATTTGCAGCTAACATTACAGAGCATAAGTCAGCAAAAAATTGCTCATGGGTTTTAACGGCATCGTTAAATTCAGGAAAAATTGGTTGCGATCCTGTTTTATTTATGGAATTCTTCATATGTATTGCAATATTTTTGTGTTGTTCTAGGTGATACTTCTTCTCTCATTTAACCCATATATTATAAATTGAAATTTTCATCCATTAATATATATGTGCATCCTACAAATTAAAATTAACAAGAGAACTAAGATTACAATTTTTTTTTGGGTAAGATCTATAAGTTACGCTTTGGTAAATATTTACACTTAGTCGTTGAAATCCTTCAATAAGAAATGAAACCTAGTTTGAACAATAGCAAAGAATCATGGTTTACTTTTAAACGGCAGACAAAATATATAATACAAATCTTGACTTTCAAAATCAATAATTTCAGTTATGCTTTTGAAAAGGTAGCGTATCTCTTTGGAACATGGCTGACAAAAAATTGTTTTGCCATCCGTTGTGACATTCTTATCACCACCAATCCACTGTTTGAATAATACACTTTTACACGATTTCTCTTTAGGTATTTTCTATTAATTCAATAATCTACACTGAGTCCAATACAAAGAAATATTAATTAACAGATATGCACATCTAACAACAGCGTAATATACACAACTACTGAATGAACTGACACTGCTGTGCGCTAGAAGAAAATCTTCCTGACCAGTTTGAACCTATCAGACCGCTGGACACATGGGATTTATCCTACCTATCACGAGTATCCACCACATGGAGTAACCTAACGGGTGGCAGGGGGGGGGGGCAGCCGCAAGTATTTAGAAAGAAAAAAAAGAGGGTGGGAGGAAGAGATAGATAGAAAAAAGGCACTTTAAGGCTCCCATTTGTAAAATAGGCACTAAACAATGAAATAGGCATTTATAGACACTATAAAAGTTATCACATTATCTTTGCAATCATTGAAAATAAAATTTACCTCAAAAGCCTACTTTTCAAAACATAGGAATAAAAAAGGCATTTAGGGCAAAATCCGCCCCCTAGTCATCACTAAGTGTGGAACCGTCTACTTCGGATGACTCGGATGTTGGTTGCTTCTTTGTTTTATTTTTTCCTTTACTCTTCTTGTATTGTGATTATTGGTCGACGCACCTTCGCACCATATTTCCAGATTTATTTTTAATCTCTGATTTTTTTTCTTCCTTAATTCTTTTCTTACCATGAGTTACTTCTAATTTAATTTCACTGGTGTGCTGGTTAGTATTTCCTAGTGTTGTTTTCTACGTAACTTTCTTCCTAGCCTTACTTGTTTTTCCTTCTTCTTTTTTGGAATTTGTGAAATAGCGAAAAACAAATTAGTTTTAGATGTTGATGGTTCAGGATCTTGAACAGGCTGTGCATATGGATGTCCATCGGTCCCACAATCTTTCTGTGGTCTTGCTTGATCGACGGAAGTATGCTGACGTTTGGGGTCAGAAACTCATGCAGAAATATGAATTACGGATTCAGGAGAAGCTTCAACTGTCTTACTTCGTTAGCAGGAGCAAAATCTTCTTCGTTAAATTTATCAGAGCTGAGTGGAAATATTCCGGAAGATCTAAAACCTGAAACTGCCTTCTCCATGGTGGTGATTTTCACGAAAGGTTTATTTAAAAGCTCTGCTATGTTACATTTGGTAATTTTTTCATGGCCTGTAGTGGATAGGCAAAGGTCATATTCCATGTAAAGTGCACCCTTTAGAGGAATAAATAAAGTTAAATCTAGACGCTGAAGATAATGGGATGTGTGGGGTGGAAGGGACACCACATGAATTAAATTTGTTTTACAGAAATCACATGTCCCAATCGAAATATGGCTGGAATGGTTATCTAGAACTAGAAGAATAAGATCAGTTGCTGTGGGCTTTGCATGTTTTACGAAGTGAGATAACCAATCAAGGAAAAGGTCAGAATTAATCCATCCGTTCTTTGAATACTTGTAGGAAACACCAATAGGCCCATTTTTCTGAAGTGTAGGAGTCATTAGTTTTCTGGGATAGATTAACATAGGTGGAATGTTAAGCCATAGAATAATTTAGTTAGTGTAATAATATAGTCCCTTAATTCTGTCTCTACTTATTTTGAGAATACACCTTTACGACCTAGACTAAAAGGAACAGGCTGATCTTCTAGAAGTTTTTTACTTAGAGTCAATCTGGTATGTTGAAACTTCTCCCTACTTCCCTTATTTTCCTGCCATTGTTTTTTGTACATTTTTGTGTGTGTAAGAGTTGATCTGAATTTTCCGAATGTAATTTCTCGGCATCTGAGAACAAACACGGGACAGTTTGGCATTAATATCGCTTCGCATTTAACTGTATATGGAAGAATCATGCTCACTTCCCATGTATCCTTCGAGGGGGAATTGTGTGCACCTATACCGCTACTGCGCATCACTACCCCATAGCAGTTTCAAAACAAAACAACTTTGTATCAGAGACACCAGCAATGTATAGTCCTACAATAAAAGTTAATGCATGTAAAAAAAAAGTAAATGATACAATTTAAGAATACATTTGGATCAAAATAATTAAATGAGAAATGTAGGTTCATCTTGTTATTTTGTGAAGAACGAAAATTTCAAGACACAACGTTGTTTTCGTAATCCAGCTCCCACGCGCTTGACAAAGGAAATGACGGAACTATCTTTATACGTCATTGTTGTGCATAACAAAAACAAGAGCGCAGAACCAGTCGGAGTCATTAATATTACCGCGGAATATGAAAAACCTTGTTGCGCACGATTACACGCCGCGCATGATTCCCCCACTCTCCCCTACCTAATTCAATGTTATTTGTAGTATGAAGAGATAATTTAATTTCACCTTTCATCAAGTCTTGAAAGAATTATTTTTATTATGATCATCGCGTCTTACTAACCTATATACCTACCCGCATATTTACACTATCGAGTTAATGATGAGGAAGGTAAAACTGAGAGAAAATATACTCGTATTTGAGTGGAGAGAGAGTAGGAAAACATTTAGAGAAAAATACCCTTGGCACACCCGACCAAAGGTTTCTACGCACACGTAGAGACAGTAAAACGCAGAGAATTTTTGTATCTGGAAAAAACATGGAAAATATAGGGAATATCAAATGATCCTTTAGAAAAATTTGTAAATTTTTCATATTAAGCTAATCAAGCCTTTGCATGGAAAAAAAAACAATTTGAAGTATGCATGCTGATTCTAAACACATGTATGGTTCTCCACTAACCACTCTGCTTAAGCATTGAGCTGCGTAACGACTTCATATATTTCCCCCCAACAAAATATCAACCTGTCAACACGAATAAAAAATAAATAAATTATACTTCATCATAAAGTGTCTGAAAAAATGGAAATCACTTCTGGGAAAACACAAGGAATTTTGTAATAAGAAAACAGTGGTAACCCTGTGCCAAGTTCAAAGTCCGATCTCCCCGCCACAGGTCATCCAGTATAATGCGAAACTGACGTTAGAGATCATGCAACCATCGATATGGATGTGAAATTAATCATTTATGTCATCAATACCATAAATTACATTCATATTTATGTTGCTTTTCATTCTTAAGCTGTATCAATCAAATCCATTTGTGTTTTTTAATAGCTGTGTTTTTTTATGCGATTTGGTTTTTGTTTACAGCAAACAGATGGAGAATGGTTAAAAGGTTAGCTATCACCAACCATTGCAATACGATTGTCATGGCTATCCACCCTGACCCCAATCATAAATACCTTTGCCTATGGTTACATAGTCAATTGACCGAGCGTAGTAAGGTTCTATTTCAACTTGACTATTTGTCATTTCGTCTCTCTGACAGGATATTTGTTTTACGATTACTGTTAAATTTGTCGACCAATATTAACGGAATTTTGCAAGGACATTCTTTGAACTTGGCTGAACAACGCATGGGAAAAGTTTTTTTTATTTTGTTATTCGTCTCAATATGGCGGCTTCTAAAAAATCTGTCTGTCTGATTGTTCCACGAAAATTCCCCAATGTGTGCATAAATAGGCTTATTAACGGTATTTGGCAGGGAAATTATTTTAACCTAGGCTGAGTGACGTATGTATAGAATTTTTCAATCTAGTCATTTGTCTAATAGCTCATCTCAAGTGATTTGAATGTATAAATCTAAGCATTAGATTGAGTACGTAGATTTATTTTTTTAAATATTTGACATATAAAGTGAGACAGCTGTCTTGAACAGCGTGAACAACGGCTAGTCTCTATTAATATAATGTACTATTGACTATGTTATTCATTTGTTTTCTATCTAATTTGATCAACAAATAGAAATATCAACTTAAAATCCGAGGAGTAATTATAGAAAATATTTTAACTTAAAATCCAAAGAGAAATCTTAAGACTGTCGTAACGATAATAACATGGAGGGAGCTATAAAAAAAAATTCTACAGTTCACATAACGAGGTCTACTAGTAAATTATCGTCCTCATTCAGTGGATGATATCGCTGATGCGTTATGCCCTCTGGATACTGTTGGTTCAAATCCTGGTCGTGCTAACATTTATTGCTCGAAACGTGGTCTGTTAGAAATTGGGAGAATAATTAAAATTTTACTAAAGTTTGTTTTCAGGAGTTAATAACTAACCCTTAACTCGTGCTAAGAGCTTACAAAAAAACAAAAGTGCATATCTACATTAGAGAGCTTTTTATTTCCTTCGCTGATGTGAGCTTTATCAACAAATGGCTTCAAAGTTGTTCAGAGAGTAGGAACTGGGAGTTGTTTGGAAATTGTCGACGGTGTTTTCTCATATGTTGAGTGCCGATTTTTCTCATTGTTCAGGAATGAAAAGAAGCCTTGGTATTTCCCACCCGTCGCTAACGACCCGGAGACGTATTTCTAGAATGTCTTTGTCGTGTTCGAAAGGAAATGGTTATGTTATGTAAATGTTAGTACTATGGCGGGTTGAAATTTCGTATCGCTCTCTTCGCTTTTATCTCTCTCTCTCTCGTTTGTTCGTTCTTTCTTTCTGCTTCTTCGTGTGCGAGTAGTGCTAGTGTACGCTGTTAGCGTGTAGTTAAAGCTGCAAGTATTGATTATCGTGGGTGAAGGTCGCACGCACTAAAAGCCTATTCCACGAACCATTTCGGAATGTAATAATTTCAGATATAATCACAATAAAGTGTAAGGAAGTTCCTCAACAAGTAAACATAATAATAATTTTAGACGATTATTCGGGGACCTGCATCGGTGCTCGCATGATCTAAAGCGTCACTCTCACATTAGACTATACTACCGATGACGGAAAGATAGAGGCTCAATCCTGGTCGGGTGTACTGAGGGTGGTATTTCCTAGATATCTCCCCCACTCTCCCTCCGTGCAAACGCGTGTGCATTTCATCTAAATTAAACCTTCGTCGTTTACACATTAGAGTTATTAGTAAGCCTGCATAGGCGTAGGCCTATAACCCGAACGGTTAGTAAAACGCAATATTAGAAAAATAAAAGATTGTTTGGGAACCTTATCCAAATGACCTTATTTTTATTATCCACATTTCCTTGCGATTATGTTAATTACTACTTACTAGCCATGTCTCTGCTCCGCTTTTTTATTTCTATCCAGACTATTCGAAAATTAGCGCTAATGAGTTATGAATGAGGATGGTAGAATATAGAGAAAGTATGCTCGCATTTGCGTGGTAAAAGGAAACATTATTTTGTGAGAAAAATAACATTCTCAGTACATCTGGCTTGAATTCAAACCCTGACCTCCCTGTCACTGGAAAACCGAAGAAAAATAGATTAACGGCTTTGTTTGCCTATCCATTGGTGTGGAATTTTCTCACGTACTGTAAACTTTGACTCTATATAATAAATGTATTCGTAAGTGCATTGTTTTAAAAATCCATTAAAATAATGTATTGTTTAAAATAAAATAAATATAATTGGCCAGGCCTAATCAAGCGACGTTAAAATTATGATAGTTTTTCATCCATCATTTAGAGGGGATACAAAAAAAACTGTGCTATGGTTTTAAATACATCCTTCAAGAAAAGATGTTAAAACAGGTTTTTTTAATGGACATTTTAAAACGAGAATGTTTTTCAAAGTAATTTCAAATAAGCCGAGGTGAAGTGCTATTTTGTGAATTCCGTCTTTGATTGTAAGTCCATTCTAAATTGAAAATTAAGTTCCTTTGCAATGACGCGTCTTAAAAAAAATCACATAATAAATCAAGCTTTTCTTTGTAATAGTTTAGATGTTCATGTGCTAAATAAAATACCCTTTATAACACTTAAACTCTAGATAAATCTCCCTTTTAAACAGTTAGTGTAGCTTTCTTTTAAATAAACTATAAACTTGGTAAATCTCGTCTTTCAATCGGTTGTATGGTAGGTAAATGTCGATCTTTTAGCTAAAGCTTACCTTTAAAATCGATGTAAGCTAGTTAAAGTTTGCTTTTAAAACATGTTTGTGCTAGTTAAAGCTCGCCTTTGTATCAATAATTATATGTTATCTAAAGTTTGCCTTTAAAACATTTCTAGATGCTAGGTAAAGCTCGAATTTAAAATATTTACATAACTAAATTAAATATAACACCTGTACAGGGGAACGTAACCAGGGATCGTAGACTTATCACACCAATAAGCTGATGAATCCACACTTCCATCATAATCTCTGTTATGATCTACGAGTGAAGAATGACCCAGATCACGGGAAAATTCCTGGATAGCTCAGCGATAGAGCATTGAGGGGTGGAGTGGGGGGGGGGGG
>CABFWB010000148.1:434726-469919 GCA_902151455.1 Timema bartmani | reverse complement strand
ATTCCTAATCCATTAGTGTAATTAGTACTTAAGCGTATAACCCAAACGGGTAGTAAGACGCGGTGCTAAAATTAATTAAAATGGGATAGAAATTAGGAAGGAAACTTTTACCCACATTTGCATGGAGGTAGAGTGGGAAACAGTTTAGTAAAAACCACCCTCAGCAGATCTGACCGGGATTCTAACTCTGATCTCCCAAGCCAGTCTAACATGAAAGTGACGCCTTAGACCTTTCGGACATTGAAGCGGGTTGGTAGGTGTCATCTTGTATTTAGTATAGCACCGCACTTGAGGCGTACTCAGTCTGATTATGAAACTGGCCCTTAGAAACAAATATACCACCGATCCTCTTCGGCGGCCGAACGGTCTAAGGCTTCACTCTCGTAATAAACTAGATTACCTATGGCGGGGAGAATGGGGTTCAAATCTCGGTTGGATGTACTGAGGGTGGTTTTTCATAAATTGTTTTTCACTCTCTCTTAACGCAAATGCGGGTACATGACTTGTATATTCAACCAGCCTCATCCCTAACACATAAGCGTATATAGTACAGCTTGTGACGTGTAACCAAAAGGGGTAGTGAGACGCGGCGCTAAAAATATTTTTAAAAAATCACCCCACCAGGATTCAAACCTACTATATTCAGTATATCTCAAAGGCTTTTGAGCAGCACTTAGAAGCGTAATACTACGGTTATCTTGCAAACATCTTAAGTCTGGAACAAGTAATTTATAGACCAAGTAGATCGAAAAATTAAAATATGAAAATAACACTCAATATGAACGGCACAATTAATAATCATGAACATTGTATCAAACAGCAATATTTATTATTTTTAGCTTTATAAAAACTGTAGGTAGAATTTTATCCTTCCTGTAATATTATAATTATTGTTGTTTATAATTTGAATCTTATGATTATTCAGACTTTAAAAAAATGTTTATTCATAGTATTGCACCTTTTTTTTTTACTACAAACAAATTGAAGATATTCTAGACAAAAATCTTTAAAATAAGCATATTTATATATACACACACACACACACTGTAAAGTATATAAAATTCGAGATAATATTCATTTATGCCTTCTGCACAAGTCATTTTATGAATGAAACGCTTTCTTACTCCTTCAAACAACAATGTGTGAGAGATGCCAGCTAAAAAGAAAAATTATTCCGTCATAAAGACACATTTTTTTATTCACCTGTCTGAGTATTCCAGCCCATTTAGCAATAATTTCCGTAAATTCTTCCATTTTGTCAACGAAAAATGCGTTGGCTAAGTGAAGATGAAACTACGTCAGTTTTGAAAGCCATTATCTTTTGTGTCTAAAAAGATATACCCTCTAAAATGATATGTGGAGTGTCATTAATAAAATTGTATTTATATATTTAAAACTTTTTACATAAATACATTGTGATAAGACTATTTTTTATAGTTTTTTATCATCACGTATTACTAGCCATTCAGATTATACGCTTATGTACTAATTACGTTAATGTGTTAAGGATGAGGAAGGTTGAATTTAGATTGAGTGTACCCGCATTTGCGTGGAGAGACCGAGAGAGGGAAACCATTTAGGAAAACCACCCTCAGTACACCCGAGCAGGATCAAGCCACGATCTCTCCGTCATCGGCAGTCTAGTTCATCGCGAGAGTAGCGCCATAGACCATGCGGCCACAAAGGCGGTTTCTTTTATAGTTGAGGACGTTGCCTACCAGCGACGTTACGATAACTCAGGTTAGGATTTCCCATTTAAATGTATTTGCGTTTTGTTCGGCGTGTTAAAAAAAAAACACTAAAACAAAAATAATAAATTCTTAAATAATCCTAAAACTAGTCTTAGAGTGTAAGAACATTATTTTATTGATATTTAAGTAGTTTTTTTGGTAAACATATTTTTTATAAAATTGTTTACAGTTTATTAGCGGTTTTTTTAATTCTATTTTTTAGCACCACGTCTTCCCACCCGTTCGGGTTGTACGCATATATAATTATTAGGTTAATGTGTTTGGGATAAATAAGGTTCAAATTAAAGGACATGTAACCACATTTGTTATGAAAGAAAGATTAATATATCGAGGGAAAAATCATTTAGGATAAGCCACCTTCAGTATATCACGACCGGGATTTGAACCCCGATCTCCTTGTAATCGGCAGTATAGTCTATTGCGAGAGTGATGCCTTAGACCAAGCGTCCACCGAAGCAGCTAAAAGCAATTGATATTATTTTAATACAATACTCAACTTGAAGCCCAAGCTTAGCATAAAGAGATCGTTTAAAATTTGTACTAATGCGCAAGCTATAAGGAAACACGCTGTAGTTGTTCAAAATGTTTATTTCGTGATTAGGAGATAGTTGACATCACATAGAACTTTTATCACGCGAGAAGAAATTTGTGATACGTATCATAAAATGTAGCTATTAATATTTAGATATAGTTTTTTTAGCACCACGCCTTACTAACCGTTTGGTTATACGCTTAGTTTCAATTAATAGAAAGGCAGGATCAGATGAACATTCAGCTAAATTAGAAATTGATCCGAGCAGAAACAGTAACAAATGTTCAGAATAAAGGGGAGATGGGAATTGATAAAAAAATAAAAGTGAGAGATAGATAAAAGATGAGATGGGAATTTAAGGGCAAATAAAAGGAGATTTAAATTCAGTAAATATATATAGTAAATACCAGTATTATATTGTGTAAACTGAGGGAACAAAAGGCAGTGAAGGATGGATGGTTTCAACACAATGAGATGGATTGAAGGGAAGTACAGGCTAAGGTAGAGAGAGACTGATGTGTAACAAGGAATAACGATAGGAAAACAGGTAGAGAATAATGATACATATATACGAGAAAGTTAGAAGACTACGTGGTAGATTGGGATTAAAGAATAGAAAGAAACAAACTTTTAAAGAAACGAGAAAGAAGAGGTGAAACGAGGAAAAAACACAGAGATGCCAATCATAAAGAAAGAATAACAGACTAGAAATAAGACCAAGTAAAGTCTTACGGATAGCAAGGAACAGATATAAAAGCCAAGAATAACAAGATAGAGAGAGAGAGAATCAAGTTTCGTGCAGACACCGAAGTTGGAGGGTGGGCCAGAGTAATGGATTAAGGCAAACTCTTAGAAAACAAAGTTCGGAGATAACTTAGTGGGTGATTATAGAGATACGATCCAGGACCCGGAAATGAGAATTTGAAGACAAGTTCACGTGTTTATTAGGAACCCAACATTTCGTCTACTTGTACTATCTCCAATTCAGAGAAGGAAATTAAGGTAATGAGGCGAGATTATCTCTAAATAACGTCCAGGTGTTGTCATATGACAGGACCTGACGAAGGAGGAATGGAGGTTCCCGTAGAGGAATGAGCTGACCGAAACAAGTTTTTTTTATAGCACCGCTTCTTACTTCCCGTTTGGGTTATAAGCAAATTTACTAATTGCGCTAATATGTTAAGGATGAGGAATGTTGAATTTTAGAGGAAGTGTTCCCGCATTTGCTTGGAGGTCGAATTTAAAACCATTTAGGAAAAACCCACCCTCATTACACCCAACCGAGATTCAATTACCCATCTACCCGTCAACGACAATCCAGTCTATTGCGAGAGTGACGCCTTGGACCATGCGGCCACCGGAGTAATTAGCAGGGAATTTAAATAGTTGCGTAAAAGCTCATTTGAATTGGTGACACGCAGCGTAAGGATAAAGGGTTTAGCTCACCCACGGCCGCACAAAGAAATTAGGAGATCTGGAGTAATGTAATATTTTGAAGGAAAGGGCGCGCCTTTCATACTGAAATAGTTGCACGCTATGTGCTTTTGTATTTTTACCAAAATGATATTGTACATTGAAAAATATATTAAAGTTTACTTCTATTATTGAGCTATTATTCTTATCTTTAAAAAGTGAACATCCCTTTAGTTGGGATTTAAGAAAGAGCGAGTTTAGGCTATATTTATTGAAGTTTTTATGATAAAAAAACCTTTTTGGCCAAACTAAATACAATATTGATCCAGTTGATATGTTTAGTGTAATTTTCTACATAGAGTAATCTCGACAGATTTATAATATCTGTCATAAGCATTGCATAATTTGACCAACACTTTTTTGTTTTTGCTTAAAAGGTTTTCTCATCAAAGCCTACTATGCTCATGACAAACATTCGATAACCGTCGATATTATTATGCGTAGAAAATGAAACTAAATATATCTACTGTAAGCTACATTTTATTTATTTTGTCCAAAAAAGGTTTTATTTTTATCACCGCGTCTCTCTAACTGATCGGGTTATACACGCTTGTGTACTAATGGCTTATAGATGAGTAAGATTGAATTCAGATAAAATGTATCCACATTTGCGCGGAGAGAGAGAGTGGAAACAATTTAGGGGAAAACCACCCTCCATACAACCAACCGGGATCAAACTACGATCTCCCCGTCATCGACAGTTTAGTCTATTGAGAGATTGAGGCCTTAAACCATGCGGCCACCAAAGCAGGTACATTTTTGTTACAAGAAACTTATAAAAATAAGGTTTTTAACTCGCTTTTCCTTCTATTTCACCTTAAAAGTCAAGTCTGACACTTTTCAGAGGGAATAATTTTACAAGTACAGTCTTATCCAAGTATGACGCACTTAGGCTCAAAAGTAAGTGTATTTTTAGAAGAATGTTAACGTAAATATACAATATGTTCACCATAGCTTTTTACCTGAATGACAGTTGGAAAGTCATGTTTAGGTTTTGGGTTTCCAGCACTTTTAGTTTTCTCACACTATTTCATTGATTTTAATAAGAAAACTTATCCAATCCGAGACAATATTTTAAACATAACTATTATTATTATTATTATTATTATTACTATCAGCACCACGTCTTACTACCCAATCGGGTTATACGCACTTACGATAATGTGCAATGGTAGGGTGATTGTGAGATGAAATGGAGGACCTACAGTTTAACGTGGGTACAAGTTGTGATTAATACACGTCCTGTCAGAGGTGAAGGAAGGGTTTGGCAATCATATAAATCTGTGCCGGGACCGAGGATTGAGCCCCGGACCCTCAGCACAGAAGTCTGACACTTTACCCCTAAACCACCAGGTCACCTTTAAACATAACTAAAAGTACTTATTATTTATTTTGGAATGTTATCGAAAATGTGTAATATAGTACATACATTAATACTTTTTAATACAGGCATCGTATTAACTTGGAAAAGAGAAAATACTTGTCATTTTCTAATATATAATAAATTGTTTTATGATTATTGTATCGTATTTCCAAATATTTAATTGAATACAATATTTGTATCCACTGTGGGTGCATTATTGTAAAGAACTTGTTTGCGTCATGATCAATCACATTGTTTAAATTCGTCGGTCGTCATTTCAAAGCAATATTTGGTAAACCTTTTGTGAAAGTGCTGTCAATACATAATTTTTTTAAGTGGAATAAAACGATAAATAATCTTTGTGCCCGAACTCAAATAAATATAAATAATATTGGCCTAAATTACTGTAACAGTCATTCACTACCACATGTTTTCATTACAGCTATCCAAAGTGATAGATGTCAGCTAGAGGCGTAGGGATACATTAGGGACTATTTCTAGTAATTTTTTGAGCTGTCATCCAAGTAAACTCGGGTGGTTAATGTATTTTATAAATCGTTCTATGAGTACAAAAAAGGTATCCAAACGGTGAAGTCATTCCTTTGTCAGATAAGATCAATTTGAAAAGAAAGGATTTTCAAAAAATACGATCCAAGCGTATAATCCAAACGGGTAGTAAGACACAGTGCTAAGTATTATTATTAGTAGTATTATTATTATTTCAAAAAATATATTCGTAAGAGTTTAAATCTGTATCTATTAATAAAAAGACATTCTTTTTCCTTTAAACTCTCACCAAAAAATGTCAGCATCAACTTTATTAGATTATTTGTGGCATCAGCTAAAATGCAATAGCTTCAATATTTCAAGAGATCGTGACAAAATCTATTTGGTATTGCCAATTCCATCTCTCGAAAATGCGATTCATATAAAATAAAAAAGAGGTAAGACCTACGTAAAATACAAAACAGTTTTAACAAATCTTTGTCAAATTTTAAAGGCCCTCCACCCATGAGGACTGTGTGTGTGACGACCAAAAGATAAACCAGCTAATATAAGTTATTTTTAAATTGCTTTCTACTTAAATTTAATCAGAAAAAAACATACACTTTAAATTTATTTCCCTTTATTAAATTTGTTAAACATTTGTGCATGTGTGTGAATACATCTTCATACGTTCATAAAGCTCACAAGGGCATAACAAACGCAGCTATTTATTATTTTACAGAATTAACTTAGATTTGTTATTTGTGAGCCAGTCAGGTCAAATAGATTTAATATTTTAGAATAATAACTAACGCGAACAAATACATATTTTTATTTGTCATTCAGATGGATTGAATGTGTAAATATAGATAACTCTATAGTTAACATTAATATATGTAATGCAGCGCAATCATGTAGAAAGTGGTGGTACTATCTAGTTTGAGGATTTATTTAGTTGAATCCAGGATAGTACAATAGGTAGTTCAAAACGTTTATTCATACAACCGTTGCTCAAATATATCTACGCGTGTTATTTTTATTTATTTACATTATTCAATTATTTAGTTAAGAAAACCTGGTTTTATAATACCTACCCCCAATTAGTTATTTACCTTTTCTGAAACGTGTGTATTTGGTTATGATTACCTTATAATGATTCGTCAAAGTATAATGGTGAATATGATAGTTTTAGTGCACAGGTGCACCATTCATTTGTGTTATTATCATGATTTACACTTTCTCTAGTTAAAACAAATAAAAGAAGGCATTTATAAGTGTGCGAATCCTTTAAACTTTGACGTGGCTTCGAAACAAATATCAGCTTCAAACTCGCTTCGAAAAAAATTCCTGCTCCAACAGTTACGAATCTTTGCCAATAATGGTCAAGCTACCATTCTGAGCTGTTATGTTCATTACAAAACAATATTCATTTGAAAATAATTTAAAGTAATTGAATTATAAGTTGTGATATTAGCTTGATTTATCAGAATAAAGTTAAATATTACAAACAATCGTGCAATAAAACATTTTTCAAATGATTTTAGTTCATAAATTTATATAAATAACCATAATATATTTTCTTTAAAGCATAAAACAACAAACAAAAAATATTAGAACTTAGATTCTGTTTCGATAATATTTCCAATATTTAATTCGAGTTTACTTCTAATTGAAAACGTGGACTTCGTGCAACTTTAAAGAAAAAAACTAAACGTACTTTGTGATACATTTTAAGTATGACGTCTTAGAAAAAAGTTTATCCCCCTCCTCCTGTAATTCAGTCTTGAATAAAGCACAGCTTGCGAAGGTATCTGTTTAAATTGAAGTGAAATCTAAGTGAAGCTTGAAACATGCTAAGCAAAGTAAAGACGAAATCTAAGATAGGTTTTTACCGTTGCATATCACTACTTTTAATTATTAAATGATCAATTAAGTGCATCTTGGTAAAGAGAAAGATTTAAAGAAAGCACAAAGAACACAATATCCTTTTATGGTGAGATCTGAATTATAGATGTGATATAGTCACTAGTAGGTGTTACAACACTGTCTAGTAACTGATATAAAGAGCGGTTTGGGGCTGGGCACATTTTATAGAAGATGTTGGTCTATTGGGCACCGTCGATTCGACTAGAAGGAATTGTAAGCAGGGGAATTGGGCACTTTATAGTGGAGTATTAATTGTAAATTAATACAATAAATCGCCAGCAGACTTCAGTTCAGTATTATCTATCCAGCTGAATGTTTGCTATTCCATACAATATAGCCGACGTAAAAATTAATTCTTAGTTGAAGGGGAAGCAAGGTTAGATGATTAGGTTAGGTTAGGCTAGAATTACCCAGTCCACCTTGTGAGGGATATAGTGGTGCAAGGCAGCAGTTCCCAGTCCATATTGTGATGGATATAGTGGTGCAAGGCAGCAGTTCCCAGTCCACCTTGTGAGGGATATAGTGGTGCAAGGCAGCAGTTCCCAGTCCACCTTGTGAGGGATATAGTGGTGCAAGGCAGCAGTTCCCAGTCCATATTGTGAGGGATATAGTGGTGCAAGGCAGCAGTTCCCAGTCCACCTTGTGAGCGAAATAGTGGTGCCAGTACACCTTACTTCCGTTTTAAAAATGATTACGTGCTTTGCACACCCCTGGACTAAAGCTTGGAACTAATGTTGCTACACAAGAAACAATAGCCCCTCTCCTGGCTATTGGAACGTTGGAAAAGCCTCTCAGCCTCAATCTAAATAATTCATCCATACACAAGTGTTTACTTTTAAGACCGTAAGAATTACAATTATTTTATGAGTATATTTTAAGCAAGTTATTAAATTTAGGTGGGGGTGGGGGTAGTATTGATATCTTGGAAAATATAGCAAGTAGCCTATACCCTGATTTTGATAGAAAGAACAGAATATATTAGTTACTAAAACTACAAAAACCATTTTAATATATTCATTCATCAAGTCATGTAATGTGCAGCTGCAACTTTTAATAGATGTTATCAATACTTATAAAATAACACAAATAGTAAAATGTTATCAGTTATCATTGTTGACCACAAAGAAATATGTTTGAATTTTCTAAACTGTTCTTCCGACCAAAATCTGGATATAGCAATGTTTCAGCTCATTCTAGCAACACCGAGCAGGTAAGGAAGCCGGCGTCCTCTTTACATGGGTGTGTTATTAGTGGGAATTATACCTTGGCTTGGCATATTATGTTTTGTAATCGGTATAGTCAAAATCAAGAAATTTCATGTATTGGACATTTCAAATTTTATTTGCAATGATCAATTCGAACAGATTAATACTTAATACTTAGCACCGCGTCTTACTATCCGTTCGGGCTATACGCTTAAGTACTAATTACGCTAATGGGCTAGGAATTGGGAAGGTTGAATATAGATGACGTGAACCCTCATTTGCGTGGAGGGAGAATGGAAAACAATCAAGGAACCCCCCACCACCACCCCCTGTTCACCCGAGCGAGATTCGAACCTCAATCTCCCCGTCCTCGGCAGCCTAGCTCAACACGAAAATTGCGCGTTAGCTAACTATGCCACCGAGGCGGGTAACAGATTATTAAAATTAATGAGTAAAGTTAGATTTAAAAAAATAACGATATTGTGTACTATACAATGAGATGAAAAATGTGTATGATAGTAGTAGTAGTAATAATAATAATAATAATAATACCTAGCACCGCGTCTTACTACCCGTTCGGCCTATACTTTTTTTAGTATAAAAAGAACATTATTTACTGAGTATTATTAAAAGTTACGTAGTTTTACCACTTTCAACCCGTTTATATATTACAATTTATTTTTCTTTGGCAGATTATAAATATTTCTTGTGTACATCTCATATGTAACTCTAGTTACACTAAATTTCAGCCCCATACATTAATTACTTCACCTTAACGATGGTACGTAAATAGCATAAAATAGCAAGTTTGACCCCTTATAACTCGTGAACTGCAATGATTTGAAATCATTTAATCAATATTTATATATTATAATTATACACTTGTTAAAATTGTGTTACACAATTTCAACTGTCGAATGACCTTAACTAGCCGACAAGCAAACGTGCCAGTCGACAAAAGGAACAAATGAATAATTCAGGAGGACGAAGTACTGTAGAAGAGGGTTTTAGGTATGAGGGGAGGGGGGTTGGGTAAAGCCCTAAGGAAGACGTGTCATGAAGGTTAGTGGTGGACTTATTGCCCCAAAGGAGAAACAGGCTAGCCAATGTCGCGGTAAGTTAATTCCTTTAATGTGGCGTAGATATCGCTTTAACAAGATTGCATTGTGCAACATAAACAAACCAGCTTTAATTTACTTCTGTTTTTCTTTCAAACTAAATAGTGTGGACTCATTTATTTTATTATCTATTCACCAAGTAGGGGTCATCTGGTGATTAAAACACTCAAATGCTAAATATATACACCATATTCACAAAATTAGATCTGTCTACAAAAATCACTTGGAAATGGCATCTCAATTATGACTCAAATCATTGTTTCACTTCATAAACTCTGATTAACTCTCAAATATATTCTCGAAAGCTCTCATCTAGTGGTCTTTTTGGAATCTTACTAGGAATACAAATGTATTATAATTTTTATTTGACTTTTCTTATTATAAGTCCGGGCTATACGCATTTTAATTATGACACTTTGCTACAACTTAGGGAAATGGGACATAAGAGTTAATGTAGACATATTTGCGTGTGAAGAGAGTGTTAAACCATTTTAAAAAACAGCCTCGGTAGACCAGGCCGGGAATTGAGCCCTAACCTTCCTATAAACATACAACCAGACTAAACAAGCTACATGCCCACCGATACGTGTTTTTGTATTCTAGATTTTAAAATAAATATAATAATAAAATGGAAATTAGCTATAAAATATATTAGACAAGCCCGCTTTTTATTCATAGTGTGTCAACTGTATAAAGGATGATTTGTGTTTTGACAAAACTCTAAAATAGGCTATATTTTCTAATACATTATGTCTATAGCTATTCGTACCGAGTTTTGAATCTAATCGTGTTTTTTCAAAAAGGAAATATAGTGTTGGTCCTATTTTCTCATTTATTCTTTTGTTTCTTTTTTATCTTGGTCGTCCTTTCGTAGTGAGAGGTAAAAAACTACTTTAGATAACATTTTACTTTTGTATTTTGATGTGATGTGTGTTTTGTAAAAAAAAAACCTCTCTTATTATTTCTGTAACCGTTTATTTGATATAGTAATATTTACAAAGTTCATAAAAGGGGAACATTTGGGATGATTTGTTGATCCTCTATTTTTCATTGTTGAATAACGTTTTTATATGTTTATTCACATTCTTGGTCACTATCAGTAGTAACATCTAGAAATATATATAAACAGAACATAGTGTATTTTCCTTCAGACATTTCTAGAGTAAGAAAATCTATGTTAGAAACCAATCTGCAGCTCAGCAGTGTAGATAGTTGAGACAATAAAAGGTGTTTACGAGTAAAAACAACGTCCCGGTTAAAGAATAGGTGTGGAGTGTAGAAGGGTTAAAGAACAAAGTTTATTGTTACCGTAAGGAGTTTCTTCGCTACTTTAAAGAGAAGGTTTCTTTTCTATTTCTTCTTTTTCTATTACTTCCCTATTAGGCATTCGAAAGGACTCCTGTTAGATTAAACTGTCAACAATTTATCTTAATTTGATTAGGGATCGGTGGGCACGCGGACTAAATGTTGAGCTTGTCTGGAGTGGTCTTCCGGGGACGGGTGGTCGGGGTTCAAATCGCGGCTGGGTGCATTTGGGGTAGCGTCGTCATACCGATTTATTTTTGATAAAAGTGTTTATAACTATTTGAATCTCATCTCAGTAAACCGTTATTATCGATGCAGAAACATAAAATTTAAATATACAATTGTTCATACAGCGCCAATGAACTAAATCTGATTGGTTTAAAATGGGTTTTAAAGGCCTTGATTAAACTTAACAAATTTATAGAATAAGTCTTATGACTACAAAGTTAACAAAATGGCGCAAGGAATTGTTTTTATTTTACCAATCCACGCATTGAAATTGTTCATAAACGTTTTCGAATGTTGTTTTATTAAATAAGCAACGATATATGTATAACATTCATAAAAAACTGCCCCAATGATGTGTATTAAAAGCTGAATAAATTTGAATAATCTATCAAAGGCAATAGACAAAAGATTTTTTTTCAAAAGTAAATGGTACAGAATAATAAATATTGTTTTAAAAATATTTTTATTAGACCACAAAACCCTAAAGAGCCTAAAACCAACCCTGTCCCATTTAAAAAATATATATCCTTCACGCTATTTTTTTTACCACCACGTCTTACTACCCATTCAAGTTATAGGCTTATGTACCAATTACGTTACTTGGTTAGGGATGAATAAGAATGAATTTAGTGGACGTGTACTCGCACTTGCGTGGAAAGAGAGTGGGAAATCATTTAGGGAAAACTACCTTCTTCAGTACACCCAACCGGGATCGAACCACAATGTTCCCGTCATTGTCAATTTATTCTAATGCAAGAATAGCGCCTTAGGCCATGTGGCCACCGAAGCTGGTTTGAATAAACGTACGTACGCACTGTACAATTGGCTTACTCTGAAAACGAGCAGTGGCCGAATGATCCAGTCCCCTAAATACTTTCTTCCTCATCCAGTACGTATTACCTTGATTGACCTATGGTTCTATCTTACAAGCTACTCCATAGCATAACCAGTCAAGGTAAGACTCCTAACTTTCAATGTAAACGGATCGTATATACTTGTAAATTAATACTGAAAAGATCATTTCCGCCAAAAGTTTACAAATATCACGTATATGCTTTTACTTTTTTTTATTCTTATGTGTATTTATTTGATCAATTAACAATTTTTTATCAAGGTTATACTTTTTTATAAATTAAAATTGACTCTAAAAGGTGTATATTTGGCCTTTTATGTATATGTATAAACGTAGCCTATTATTAAATAAAGTTGGTAAGCAGATGTCAAGTATGAGAGTGGGCCTACACTGATTTTTGTATCTTTCAGGAGTTATTTTTTAACTATGATTTTTTACTGTTGTTTTCCAATCCTCCCACCATAGTATTGCCGGGAATTTTATTTGTTTTTGTAATATCTTCCTCATCCCGTGTCATATTAGTGTAATTTAATGTTACCTCCGAATATTGAATGAATCTTTGATTTAATAAGTGGGAACCTCGGAACCCAGACTAGTTAATCCAAGAACGATGGCAGTAATTGTTCTCTCCTTCAGGCCTGTGTTTATGTCAGATTAGTTCAAGTCTTGTCAGTTCAATAGTCATAGATAAACAGTAATGCGAAATGATAAACTGCATAAAAGTTTTAAATTGCCCAGGAGGAGCCTCCGGCTCACAGGGGATCGGGAGGGGTTATGTCCCCCTCGAGTCAATATGGTAGCTCTCAACAGCAGAGGACTATTAGTACAAAAAAAATCCTATTGATAAATCAATTAAATATAATCAACGTTAGTAATAAATCAAAAGTGCAGATTTGTAATCAGTCTTTAAAGGTGGGTCCAGATTTGTGTCAGATCTCTGTATCGTATCATGATCGTTATCGGCCAAGTGTGGGCGGGGTGCCGTATGATATAATCGTATCGTATTTGCCTAGCAAGTAGATACGAAGATACGATACGACAATCATCCACTTGGAGTCGGCATTTTGCCGAAACATACCAAAAAAAAAACTTGGTACGGATACAATCAGTGTTGAAGCGCCTGTCTCGACCTGACCGACTCTAAACAGGTATTGTAGGCTTGCTTATGAATCGGAAGTTGCCAAAACACGAAAGGTTCTGGCTAATCTTTCTTGAACTGGTATTGTTTGAAAAGTTGCTCCCCATTCAAATTTATGAAGTACTCAAATTCAGTGGGTCGCCTCCTTGTGAAGTTCTTGTACTGTCCACTCATAGATTAAAATTTTAAGTCGTGAAATACATTTGAGCCACGTACACTTCACGATTCACAAAAACTGTTTTCATCTACCACCGCGGCTGCTTCTTCTTTGTTTTCAGTAAATAATTAAGTTAAATGTAGCTGTCAGCAGCTGACCAGACTGTACAGAGAGAGACATTGCCTCCACAGCAGACAGCGTGGAGATACGGATGTAAAAGATGGAAAACTTAATGATATTAGATACGGAGACCAGTAAAATCAAGTAAAAACCAAGGCCTTTGAGTTTCATTATATTACCTTAACGTATCCTGCGTTAATAATACGATAATTAGTAGGATCTATCTAACATTGAATCATTTTTTCTGGTATCACATCTTACTACCCATCCGGGATGTATTAATTTAACTACACTAGTGAGGTGGGGGCGAGAAATTTAGATTTAAAATAAAAATTTTACCGAATTTTCACGAAGGGAGAGGGAGAGATCATGAAGGTAAAAAACCACCCTCATAACCCAAAGCAGGAATTCGAACACGGACCTTCATGTCAATGGTAAACCCGTTTAGATTGTCTTAACATTTAGTCCGAATTCCCACCGGTGCGGGTATGTTAAGTAACTGAAAATCATGTAGGATCTTACAGTCAGTCCCCCCCCTCCCCAAATACCCGTATCACTTTTAAAACAAGCAGTTTTTTCCCTCAGTTTCCCTTTCAAAACGCTCTCTGACATAAATTGGTGGATAAACCATTGCTAACAGGCTTAGAACAAACATTAATAGAGTAGAAAACAATTATGTAGGAGATACAGATACTAAAATAGCTGAAGACAAGTAAAGAGAGGTTGATGTATAAACACAGAGAAGCATGAAGAGATTAACTAAGAGACTTTTAGTATCAAACAAAGAAGAGGAAAAGAAAGAAGGGAAAAAAAGCAATAGATAGCTATCAAGCTCAAGACCGACAAAACTAAATCAGAAAATAAAGTTAAGGAATTTCGAGAGAAGGTGAAACAAAGTGACAAAGACAACTCAAAGGTTACGTCAAGTGAAAAAGAGACAATATCAAGAGAAATTACATTATATTATGTCACACACCGGCGGCGCCACGTTTCCCAACAGTTGCTCTATTCACTTCGTGTGTCAGTTTGCTTTCTTTTTCTTTGAATGGATATAAAGGGGCTTTTGATACTGTGCAGTGTTTGCGTTGTCTCTTTCTATAGGGGCCCCACATGCCTGTCATTCAGTGTTGAACTGGCTACTGGGACAAGGCTGAGGATCCAACATTCTTTACTGCTCAAAGAACTAGAGGTTTGAGAAACCGGGGAAGATAAGCCACACACGCACAAAATGTTGATACACTTTGAAATATTAAGGGAAAAATATATAAAAGAAAAATCTCAGGTACTTGATTTATATATATAGTTTTATATCTCATGGTTCCTTGTATCTGAAAAGAAAGGTGTTAAAAGTGTTGATTTTATATCACTATAAAATCTCAGCTGCAGCCTGTTATAATTTTTCTCCCGAAAGAATCCAAAAACACCAGGGAGATTGGACTCTGATATTATAGTTGCCTTCTTCACGATCTTCTTTGTAGGAAGATGCGGTTATCGAAGAGTTTGTATCCAACCCAACGTGAAAGGATGTTCATAAAAGGAAAATTAAAATTAATATAGTATATATTGTTCATAAAGACGCTATATACGGGGGTACATTTTATCAGGGTTAAGATGTAAGAATACGAATATTTATTTGCTACAATTATCTTTACTATTAGTCTGAAGAATTGTAAGGTCAATCCAACGGGCGTAAAAGTTTACTGTTTGTCCAATTCAAAAAATATATGAACATTTTAGAGAAACTATGTAGGTATAAATATATTGTTAAGCCTAAGTTCAAGAATACTCCAGCCAAATTTCATTAAAATTGGTTCATGCATTTAACAGTTATTCTGAAAATTTAAAAATGACACCTGGACACGGGAATCTAACCCGGGACCTTTGGCTTAGTACGCCCGGGTTCGATTCCTGAGTCCAGGTGTCATTTTTAAATTTTCAGAATATGATATATAGATGGTGTATTCCCACTAATAAGCATACATAATAGGTCTGGCTATTAGTTCTTAATTTAACAGTTAGTTATATCGGAATAAACATCCGGATATAATATAAGACAGACAGACAGTTATATGAAATGGCAAATGTTTAAGTTGAAACAGGACCTCACTCTGCTCGGTCAAATACACAAATGGGGTAGGAATTATGTCGTTAGAATTGAAAGAGTATGTGCTCGAATTATATGTGAGGAGAGTAGAAAACAATTTAGAAAAATATACCCTCAGTACATCAGGACGGGATTCGAGTCCCGGTATTCTCTTCACTGACAAACCAAACTGGATGAGCTTGGCGTATATTATGTCAATGGAAGTATGGATTTATTAAAACCTAGTAAATACTGTATAGAATTATTGTAATGTCTGTAAAAACAATATACTCGCTCTATGTATACAATAAAAAACATTTAATAAACTGCATGTATTTGTGTAACTTATACCTGCGTGCAATTTAGGTATTATAATATTAAACAGCTGTTGTAGATTCTCTACTTCATTTTACACCCACAATTTGGATAAAATAACATTTTGGACGGTTATTGGGCAGAGAATGTGCTTGCCAAACTATAGGTCTCGGGTCTAATCCCTGATATGGTCGAAAAAATGCATCAGTGGTAAAATTGTGGTTCCCAATTTGACAGTGATATATCAACGGCTGGTGTACTGAGTTATGTGTATTTCCTAGAGTTAGTTTATAAGTCATGTGTTGATATTTAAGGTTGGTTCAAAAAATGCACGTTAAATATCCTAAATAAAAGGAATAAACAAAACGGGGGTTCTTTAACGCACTGTAAAATAAATATTTTTATAAATTTGCTAAAACATGCCAATGAAATTCTGGGATGTAATTAAAAATTATATGTATTTATTTTTTATAAATTTATTTGCACGAGTATTTTTATTTTTTCCACATTGTACTTCCCTATCTTATTTCGCTGCGTGGGTGGACTGGGCGCCAAGCTACCTTTCCCCTCTTCATCCCACCACAGGGGGTTTTGGCACTCCTACTTTGCAGTACAATTTCCCTCACAAGGTGCCCAGTTTACCACTGTCCCGTATGTCTTAGAAAATGTAGGTGCATGCCCTTAAAATGCATTACTCTTATGATGAGATAATTATTTAGTTCACTTGAATGTTAATAAAAAAATAACAAACAAATCATTCATGGAACCTGTTGAAAGAAGAAACATATTTCTATGACGGTTTAATGCTCTCTTTAAAATCAGAAGGATTTAAAGTAAAAATGTACTTAAGACATATTTTTGTAATTCACTCTTGTAACAAACAAAACTTAGCAAGATTCCCTCCACCTTCTTTACTGGAGACAATATAAATTTTAGAGAAAAATTATATGGCTTTATTTTTCTTCTTAATTCCCCATACAATAAAAATACTACAAAAGATTTCCACCCTCCTTCCCTTTTCTTTCCACTTCTCATTAAAACAAGAGTGCGGGTATTTTATCAAGGTTTTTCAATAAAAAGTTAATTCGAATTATGATTCACAGACAAGAGATACATTCTACCTATTATATTATTTTTTTAATGTATACTTAAAGAGTATATATTTATATTTTAAATATTAAAATCTAATACATATATTTGCAAGGGTATGCATATTTAAATAACAACTATTACTAGTTACATTAATATATACAAATATATATGTTTTGACAAACTACACGAAGGATAAAATATCTATATTGGAGACAATCTATAACCAAAACTAAATTTGTTGAAAATAATAATCACGTTTTTCTACTTGTTTGGACTAATCACATTTAGTTACTCTAGTGGGGAAGGTTCAAGAAAATAGAATTTAGAGGAAATATACACTGATCTGAGAGGACTGGAAGAAGGGAAAATCATTTAGGTAAACTACCTTCAATATACCCGGCTGGGATTCGAGCCCCAGTCTCTACGTCAATGGAAAACTATAACAGAACAGGTTGGCGCCTTATCTCTCGTACGTATCCACCATTGAGAACGACACAATTTATTAAAATGGTGGGTTTAAGTGTAGTATCATGTTTTCAAAATTTTCATGACGAATCACGTGACATTTAATATCCATGTTATTAATACTGTGTAGATCAAGTATATTTTAAAATTAAAAAACCATTAGATTCTCAGGAATATACTATTACTATATAATATACTATTACTATATAATATACTATTTATGTTGTATGACTTAACTTGAAGCAAAAACGGTTTTAAAATAGAAACAAATAAATCAATGTATTTTATACACATGCATTTTTAAACAAACATTTAATGATGAAGGTAATGTTGGCTGAAAATGACACTATTTATTAAAGAATATTCTAAAGCCATTTAAAAAAAAACTAAATATAAAATATATGTAAAATACCATGCATAAATAACAAAATAGTTTCAAAAATGTAAATTAAAAATTATAACATAGAAAAGAAAAGTAGTTATTAAATGAAAATAAAATCTATTTAGTTCAATTTAGATGTAAAAAGGACTAAGGTATATATTTTCATTTAGAAAATAAAAATTGAAGTGAAGAAAATTTAAAAAACAATTAGTCAACATTTTTTCACGAAGAAGACCTCTTCATTGTTAAAAGGGAACATTTTTTAAAGAAACAAATCATTTAATGTATAAAAATTCGCATATTTATTTGACTGCTACATATTAAAATTTTGATAACGATTCTTTCGACATAGCTTATTATTTTTATTACTTTGATATTTTGATATAACTATGAAAATTGTTTTATTCGCCACTTAAATTTCCCAGTCAAAATTATTTTTTTACATTTGAAGATTTTAAATGAGCTCCAAAAATTTGTAAAGCGTCAATTAGTGAAAAACATATACATTTAAACAATAGGTTATGAACCAGCAGTAGAAATTAATTACAACGGAAAGAGTAAAACAAAGAGTAATAGATTTAAAAATAAAGAGACGTAAAACAAAATGAGAAAGTAAGAAAAGAAGAAATAACTGACTTTTATGGGAACTATTCCATCCAATCATCTGATAATGTATTTCCCATCATTTGTATGTTTTCATATGTCGGCACACATTTACCTCTACCCGGTTCACGTCTTGCAATTAAAATGTTACACCGCCAACTGTGAAGGACCGTACAAAGCGATTTTTCATCCGAAATTAACAGGTAGTGAATATTTGTTTTAGATTGAGTTGGCTCTAACAATGAAGGTCGTTTTAAAGTTATTGTTTCATCGCAAATTTTACAGAAATTGTATTGGTGTTTCATTATAGTTTTGCGGTAAATATATATGTTAAAACATCAAGAGTTTTTTTTTTTACTTTTACTATCAACAAAACTATAACTAAAGTTCCAGCAGCCAAATTAACTGCGGAAAATCTTCTAATAGAATTCACGTCAAAATTAATATTCAAACTACACGATTATTTTGTTCAATTTATTTTAAAAACAAACAGAATAAAATAAAGCATTGTAATCACATTAAATATCGAATCATTTAAAATTGTCGTTCATACATATTTTATATGTGAAGGGAAGGGCACTTAGTCGTCGAAGGCTTATATAGAGAGAATGTGTGCATTATGTGCAGCATGAGCCATGATTGATAGTGCTGTTTTAGCGTAATGACCACGCACAGCACTAATTAGTACAGAGCCATGTAAGGCTTCGACACACTTGGCGAGAGAGTGAATTGGTTAATAATCGCAGACCGGTTTATTTAGAGGTGTTAATAATACTAATCACCCGCAACGATGTTCTAATGGTCTAAAACGTCACTCTAGTATTAGACTAGATTACCGGTGACGTAGATTGGGCATTCGAATCCAAGAAGGGTGTACTTAGGGTTTATTTTCAACTCTCACTTCACAGGAAATCAGTAGGCCTACATACATACTACCACCATAACAAACCTAATTTACCCCCAACCATTATTATCCCTTTAACTTTAAAAAGACATCTATAAAACTTACAAGATCTAATTAAGTGTATTAATACGTCAGTTCATGTGATATACAGCTGTCACTTTTGAGATATTATCAATACTTATAAAATAACACTTATAATGTAGTAAATAATTTTATCAATTTCGGCCCCAAAAAAATATGTTTGCATCTCATAAAAAGATATTTGGACCTAACCTTATAGCTATAATAGTAGTTTGGTGGGAAGAACCTCTTATGAAACACAAACACATTTTTTAAGTTCAATTGTAATAACGATTTACTGTATTGTTTGTGTTATTTTATAGGTAATGATAATATCTATCAAAAATAACAGCTTCAGATTACATGTCTTGGCGTATGAATACGTGAAAGTAGATCAAATAACAAATCTAGCTGTAGTATTAGGTTATTCCTCTGAAAATAGAACTGTATTTTACTCTTCCTTTCATTTATCTTACATTTATGGCTTCACAGGTGTATGTGTCTGTGTTATTAGCGCTATAGAGCCAACATAATGACACACGTATGCAATATGCACTAGTACATGTACAAACGTGACGATGTTCCTTGCTGTTTGTATTGCATAGCACACATTCCTGATACAGTTTCGGAATGTTCTAGCTACATTGCCTCTGCTATTAGTGGTCATAGGACAAGCATTACAGCAACACTAGTGGGGAGGGAACCATTTTCAGGGGGGAAGCAATTAGAAAATAAAGTTAAAAATCAGCTAATAATTGAAGACTTTTTTTTTATTTCAATCCCTTTTACAAAAGTAAGATTATTTTTTCCCCTGTGTTATTGGCAAGTCTGCCTGTCAGTTGTAATTCAACTATTAGGTGACCGGTCAAAATTAAAACATACATTATTTTTTTAAATCTCGTAAAGCATTTGATTCGACCCCCAATTCTTATGTCTAGCCTCCCTCTTAGCTGCCATTGAGTTCAAGGGCAGCATCATCGAATCTTCAACTTTGACTCTCATAAAAACTAAACCATGTTGTTGACTTGAAGTGGAGAGCGATTTGCGGTGCGCTCTGTCAAACATAAACCCAATATTCAAAAATTAATAAAAACAAACCCACCTCAGTGGCGTAGTTAGTTAACGCGCTAGTTTCGTTTTGAGCTAGACTACCGAGGACGAGAAGATCAAGGTTCTAACCTCGCTCGGGTGAACTGGGGTATTTTGCTAAATGGTTTTCCACTCTCCCTCCACGCAAATGCGGGTTCATTCCCTCTATATTCAACCTTCCCCATTCTTAATCCATTGGTGTAATCAGTACTTAAGCGTATAACCCGAACGGGTATTAAGACGCGGTGCTAAGTATTTTTATTAGTATTAATGAAAACAAAATTGCCAACCATCACACTAATTTAAAGTCATTTTATTCGTACCATTATTCTGCCAGTGTTACATTGAATATAAAACAAAACATTTTTAAAGATTATTTTTATAGCCATTCAAAAAATTACGTGGGTTGGGTGTGAGAACGTGGAAATTTGATAATATACCAAGAGGGATGGCTAGTTTACCACAAAGTTGTTTAGGGAGTCACTTTCCCAAAAGAACGGACTACAGACGATGGAGAGGTCAGGGTTAGAATCCAGGTCGAACGATATGAGCCTTTGTGCTTGTATATAGTATATCACGAACCTGACTGTTAGTAGTAGGAAAAACTGTACCTAGTTACTACTAAATTAATTTTGATTTATTCTTACATCAAGTCATGTTATCTGTAGATGTCACTTTTATTAGATATTATCACCGTCTATAAAATAATACAAATAATATAATAAAATGTTATCAATGTTGGCAGCAAATAAATATTTTTTAATGTTCTTAGCTGAAAGAAATAGGATGTAATGAAGGGGACTGGATAGAACTAGCTTCATTAGGGATAGGGTGCAATGAGGTTGACTGAATAGAACTAACTCAAGATAAGGATATGGTGTAATGAGGTGGACTGGATAGAACTATCTCAAGATAGGGATATGATGTAATGAGGTGGACTGGATAGAACTATCTCAAGATAGCGATCGGATGTAATGAGGTGGACTGAATAGAACTAGCTCAAGATAAGGATAGGTAGCGCACTATTGTTAGTGTGGCAATGAGCTTTCAAGTGCATAATGCCATAAAGTAAGCTTGTCCTTTAAACCAAAATAAGGGTATATGTGTTTTTTAATACAGTAGTAAAGGAGGAATCTCAACCTTAATTCCAAAGCAATTTTTCAAGCCTGCTAAATTTACCCTTGAAAAGCTGTCCACCAGCTAATAAATACTAAGCCTATATACAATATGTATATCCAATAACTATCAGGTTTGGCTGCAGAGATAGTGTGCCTGACTACTAGCGATACCGGGATTTAATACTAAGCCGATAATATGAAACTCATTTGTCCATTTTACTATAGTTGACCATCAACATTAAAAAACATTCCTTCCATCCCCAAAAGTTTTCTCTTTCAAATTATTTTGAACTTTATTTTTATTGTTTGGCAGCCATTATTTTCTGACTTTTAGTTTTCACCATTTATTTAATTAATATGGAGGTCGCAGTAATTTACCATTCTTTCTTAAACTTATCGGTAATTTACCCCATATAGCCTCTGGAGCACAGAAAAACTTTAAATACGTGAAGGATCAATTAAGGATTAATTTTTTATTCATAACAGTTAAAGTACACCAAAGGTTTGTCAAAATAAACTATTAAAAATAGCTATTTTTCTTTTTAAGTGATAAAAACACGCTACTATAATGTAATACTACTAAATTCTTACAGTTACCAATGGAAAAAGAGAATAGCAACCATCATTTTTAGACTATTATGGTATAATGGCATACTAAACTCGTTATCTCTAGGAACCACACAATATTTCCTCCTATGTGGTGTAATGAAGATTTTCTGTTCTAGAGAAGATTAACTAATGCACCCATCATTGGAGCACCTATTTCACTCTATACGTCACATTTGATGGGCCCCGCTGGAAACTCTTGTATTAATAGTAGACAAGGTAACTTAAGGCAGGGAAATTAACTTTGTTACGATTATAACCATGCACTAGGGTACATGTTTCAATCAAATTAAAACCCCTGTTCAAGGGTATAATGGTTTAAGACAGGGGTCGGTCAACTTTTTGGGCTACGATCGACTAATCAATGTCCCGCAATCAACAATTGTTTCTCAACTACACACTTTTTGTTTGTCTTTACATCCTATATATATTATTTAAGTAAACCTTCCTCAAATACCTGAGAAATATTTCGTCTAGAAAAAAAAAAAGTACATTTTCATTAAACTATCTCATTTTATTATAGATTTAGCAATTATGAGCGATAAAGATTATTTTAAAGTTCTTGAAATATTTGCCGAGTTTAGAAGACCCAATGATTGAATTTAGTTAAGATAGTTTTTTTTATGTGAGTGACTAAAAATTGCCATAAGATTGACCAGTTACCGACTCCTGAGAGCCGAATACGGAGAGCTTAGGGTTATAATCCCGGTCGGGTGTACTGGGGTGGTTTTTAAATTGTTTTCCACACTCTCTCTCTCTCTCAATGCAAATACGAGTACACCTCGTTTGAATTCAGCCTTATTCATCCAGAACATACTAACGTAATGATTACATAAACGTGTAACCCAAACGTTTTTTATTATGGTGTCTTATTAACCGTTCGGGTATGTATTATTTACACTAATGTGTTAGGGATTAGGAAGGTTTAATTTATAGGAAATTCATTCGCGTTTGCGTGGAGGAATAGTGAAAATAATTCAGGAAAACCACCCTCAGTGCACCCAACTGGAATTGAATCCCGATGTCCACATCTTCAGCAGTCTAGTACAACACGAGAGTAGCGCGTTAGACCATGCGGCCACCGAGGCAGTTGAATGGGTATTGAGAAGCCGTGACAGTAAAATAATTAAATATATAATATTTGGAAAACTATACCTGAATCGAACACTAAACTAACTTAACATAAGAAAAACAAACTTGATTAACATATAAACTTTAGACAGTAAAGAAAGAAACTACCTGCCAGTTGGCAATTCAACTATATGATTTCTTGATTAAATTATTATCGATTATCAAAAAAATTAAATACTTCAGTTCATTAAATATGGATCTAATCAGTTCAACCTGGATAAAAAAAATATATTCACAGGCTAACTTTGCATTCAGTCTTAGGAAGGCTCTACATTAATACACAAGTTGATACACACTAGCCAATGACAGCGTGTCTCTGAGAACACAATGTGGTAATTTATAGTCGCGACTCCAGCTTTATTATACGTTTATGTCAACACGGCGCGGTTATTAATAAGATTTCCATCATTGCATGGAGGGGGAAATAAGTAGTAAAAGTTTGTGATTAATTTCATAGGCTGCCCGCCGTTCATCAATCACATAAAATGACATCGCCCACAGCATGTAGGTAAACAAATGCCCCAATGTATTTAAACCAGAAAATTGCTTTCGGGGAATTGTTATTGATTAATTTCAGTCAAAACAATGTTGTCTATGATTTTCATAAATATTCCACAGCTAGTTCACGATACGTTCAAAACATTTTAATGGATATGAAAGGAATTTAAGTACCTTCGGTTTACACTGAAAGGTAGAAAACTTACCTTTCTTGGTTTCACTATGACAAAGGGTACCTGGTAGTCTAGGGGTAATTTACACGTTTAGCTCAAGATTAATTCATCATTATTAACTAATTATAAATTATAATATTATAATATGACGTCACTTACAGCCAGTGGCGTGGGGCACGTAGCCAGAGTAATCATTACTTTTATAAACTGTACTTTTGAATATTTCCCGTCCCTCTGTAGAACATTAATTGACCAGGTGTCAATAAAAATACATTCCTTCTGAGGTATGTAGAGCAGCGCTTCTGTGTGATTGGTCAAATGCGGACAGAATAGGAGAGAACATATCACAGGTACAGTCTTAGCAAACTTTGATTACCCTGTGAACACTCTACGACACAACGCTGTTCACAGTCATGATGTAATCAAATAGATGATAAAAATTGAGGGATAAATTTGAAAGAAAAAGTGTAAGGGTGGGGTTGTAAGGAACGCTAGTTAAGGGCAGTATTTTTGCAGTTTTTTAGTAAATATTTGTGTGTGTGAGTGTGTGTAAAGAAATTAAATAATTCTCCAGTAGAAACAGAGTTTAAATTTTTTTACGTGGTGATCTTAACAGTTGGTATAAAGAGTGTCCTGAAATTTAATGACAATTTTTTCCCTAGTTTTTCATCTAATGATGCTGTGCTCACGAAATATATACAAAAACTGTTGGTATTCCCATTTTAGTACTTGAGCAATATTCTATTTATTTTGAACAAAAAAATTGTTGCTATAAAAACTGCAAAAACACATACCTTTTCTCGCGTCCCCTACAGTCACGCCTTAATGTAGTTTGATGTACATGTAAGTTAAATTTAATATCAAATGTATAAAATTTCAATCGGTAACAATCCAATAAACAATGTTTTATTTTCAAAATTATAATGTAGTTGATTTTTGGACTGCTCTCATATATTTAAAAAGTCATGGATGAAGGTATTTTTCTTTAAAGTATCGTATGTAAATTAGCCTTTTACTTCATCCATGGAGAATCACGCGATTTCACCAGAAAAACTTATTTATTATTCTCAAAATATAACTCCGCAGTATTTAACAAACTAGCAAGAAAAGCCAGCTCCCTATATCCAATAGGAAGCTAGCTTTCACTGCACCTGTTGCAGAGAAATGCCTGATTGGTTACTCTTGACAGTGGCATGAGAGGTCCAAGCAAGGGACACATCCGAATATAATGTAAATGTACGTAGAAAGAAAAACAGAATGTGCCGGTGAAGTAGAGAGGGTGGACGTAGACAGATTGTGCCGTAGAAAGAGCGAGAGTAGACGTAGAGAGAGGGACGGAGTAAACATACAGTAGATATAGAAAATGTGTATCAACGATAAAGTAAAAGTAATCACAGTCAATACAGAGTTTAATTTCAACAAAGTGTAAAGAAGGAAAGAATAAAGCGTGTACAACATAAACAGTTGTATTTATATCATCAACATTCCATATCACAATAATTGGCGCTCGAACACGGAGCTATAAATACCAATTATATCTAATATTATTCCATATCATCAGAACTGTCACCCAATCGTGGGGCAATTATATGTGAATAATACCGTAATATAATGATTGGCGCTCGATCACGGAGCTATAAAAAACCAATTATACATCAAACATTACAATAGCATTATAATAGGCGACCAACGCGCAACCGAAATATAATAATTGGTGCTCGATCACGGAGCTATAAAAAACCAATTATACATCAAACATTACAATAGTATTATAATAGGCGACCAACGCGCGACCGAAATATAATAATTGCTGCTCGATCACGGAGCTATAAAAACCAGTTATATCAACCCATTCAATTTAATCAGAATAAGCGCCCAATCCCAGGGCAATTAAATCGTCAATTATCTAGATCGCTACAATTGGCCCCCAAACGAGGCATTAATTCATCAACTCTTTATATCGTTACAATTGTCACCCAACCGCGGGACAAATACTTTATCAAAATCGTCGATAACGTTATAATTGTCGCCCAATCGCAGGACAATTACATAATTAAATTATCAAATCGTCGATAACGTTACAAAATGTATTTATCTAGTAAAAAATTTCATAATAAATTATTTTTCATGGCATAGTTATATTCCCACTATAAAAAAACGCCAATAATAAAAAAGAATAGAATTTAATACTTAATTAAGTTAATGAGGTAATGTTCAGTTTTTACTTTAATACGGGTTGGTGTTTTTAACTGCTAACGCAATTAATAAAACATTCATCAAAAATGTTCATTACTAACAAATTTTAAACCCACCCCGACCAAGATTATATCCTTGATATCCCTGTCCCTGTAAATTCACTCTAATCTACACGTGTTCCGTTAGTCCACGCGACCGCCGATGAGGGACTATTTAATATAACATTACTATAACAAACTTATTGAAAGTCACACATTCGAGCTATAGTAATAGTGACCCTATGAAAGGACATTTTCGACGAGTTTAAATTTATAGAATCTTGAATTGGTGAACACGAGGACATAACGTTAGTATCACCTGGTCTGGTTGGTCAATTACTGGGAGGTGGGTGTTCGAATCACAGCTGGGTGTAGTAAAGAACGGTGTCTAATCTCTTCTCACTATTAAATTCCCTGTGTTTTTCGGATTTTACCGAAGGAATGCCCATTTTTCAAGGTAGATTAAAGAAAAGAGTAATAAAAAGTCATATTTCATTAAAGTGACTATTGTGAAGTCATGTCACTTATGCTTAAGACAGAATGAGTTAAGATTGATGGGGAAATACATCTTCTGCCGCTTCCCAATGCTCGTTTAAGGGGTAGTAAGACATGTTTGAGTCAGCGTGCTTTGTTCTTCAGTTCACTTTTTCGTCCACCAAAAGACCTATTTTAAACTTTCAGTTATTTTACTAGTATTTTTAATAGATTTTGCAAAATTCCCCATGTTACCCGGGTTTTTGCAGACATTAAAAATTCCCTATGTTCTCTCAGTTTTCTAGGTATGTGGCAACCATCCATGTTAAGGGACTTTTTAATAAATATTTTACCTCGCTCTCTTTCCGCAAACATGCGGGTGTATTTCTTCTAAATTCTACCTCTCTCACCCCCTACCCTAATAGTATGATAAAATGCAGGTATTCTGGATGGGTAGTAAGACGCCGCGCAGGAATCATCTTCATTTTCCGGTGTTGCTTTGAAGCCTAACAGCTGTTGTCTTGTTGCAGACCTTTCTAAATATCCTAGGATATTGTCAAAAGTATTCAATAGAGTAAAATGTTTATGTTCGGACGCACGACTTTTATTGGCAGCGACTCTTTTACGAACATTCCGCTACACGTATCTTTTTTTTAAATTTCATTTATCCCTTTTCTTTGTGTAAATGGTCTCTTCATTTTAGTATATTCTTTAGTTTGCCTACTCCTCGGAATCAATGGCATCTACTCACTTCCACTCTACTTAAATAGTTAGAAGAGGATAAAAAATAAAACCACACCATAAAGGGAATTAAAATATGGGTAAAGGGTTTGTTAATATGTCCATTATAGTAATACAATTTAAAAGAAAACAAAAGGATGTAATTAACTTTTCCCACGGTACTGTTTATGCTTACAAAAAGCCCTCGGCTGCAAGTAATTTGTAAAATGTCTCTTCCTTACCTGTCCTGCAGGCTGAATTGTCTAATTAATTAACTTCCGCAAGAAATGCTTTGTTAAGTTTTAATTTACGAGGCATAAATAAAGTTGTATAGCAGCCTCTGAATGTGGTTAATATCGCGCGTTTCTAGCTATAGAGGCTCAAGATGAATCTGAAGTTTACGTGGGATATCGTGAACATTCTGATGACTCCCAACAAGGTCCTCTGAATGAAATATAACCAGTCTAAAATTAAAAGTAGAGAATGGGATTCCAAGGTTTTTAAGACTTATCTGAGCCATCCGGGTTCTTTGTGATTACAAAAAACATTTGTAGTATAAAAAGAAAGTTAGAGTAGAAAAGTTTGTTAAAACTTGGAACCCATACTTTGATCTAAATTATCAAAAGCCTATTGAACCAACCTTCCTTCCAAGTGCCTTATAAATCTTGTTAGTGGCAAAATCTTGAAAAACTTTCATTCAAAACTTTTTATGGTACACGCAAATAGGCATTTCAACTTAAAAATATTAGCTACATCAATTTAATTCCAAAATAGTCAATAGGAAATTAAATTAGTGAAATTTGATCAATTTTTTGTTTTTTTTTAATAAAAAAATTAATATTATTTTATTATGTGGTCATATTTACTATATAAATAAGTTTACATGTCACTTTTTTAAATATATAATCTAACTTTATGAGCCATGCCGCTATGGGGACCTGGCGGTCTAGGGGTAAGTTATCTATTATTATTATTATTAGCACCGCGTCTTACTACCCGTTCGGGTTATACGCACTTACGCTAATGTGCAATGGTAGGGTGATTGTGAGATGAAATGGAGGACCTACAGTTTAACGTGGAATCCGAACCACGGTGGAGGCATGGCATTCCACACATTCACAAGTTGTGATTAATACACGTCTTGTCAGAGGTGAAGGAGGAGTTTGGCATTCAGATAAATCTGTGCCGGGACCGAGGATTGAACCCCGGACCCCCAGCACAGAAGTCTGACACCTTACCCCTAGACCACTAGATCACCGGTAAGTTATCGGACCTCTATATTGGGAGTCCGGGGTTCAAATCCCGGTCCTGGCATTATCTGATTACCAAACCTTTTCTTCACCTCTAGCAAAGTGTGTACTTTTCACGCTTTGTGAATGTGTGGAATGACAGGCCCCCACCGTGGTTCGGAACCCACGTCAAACTGTAGGTCTCCTCTGCCTTCCACCATCATCATTCTCACGTATTAGTCTATCATCCGGGGATAGTGGAATTCACCTTAATGGTGTCCCCACCTTAGAAACGAATTCCTCCATACGCCAGGAGAGCAGAGGTAAGAGAAGGTCGAACGGCCAGATATAGAGCACTAGCCCTACCAACCCACTATTTAAGCTATTAAAAAATACACAAACATGCATTAAGGCAAAACAATATTTTCTTAATTGGAGTCTAATAAAAAATATAAATACTTTTGTTAAAATATGCAGATATACTTTGGTCAACGTTTGAAACCTGTTCTGGATATAGATATGAAAAAGAAAAAAAGTTCTAAGAAAGAAGTAATTATTATGTATAGCCTAATTGATTTTGTAAAAGTGGTGTTGTAGACTTTCAAGAATATGAAACTAATCAGAATATAATTTATAGAATACAAATTAATTCATAATTTGGCTAGAAACCCTCAAAAGGTATAGCCTAGTTGATTCGTGGTAAATTTTGGATCATCTGACTGTTATCGATCTACTAACACACAGCTTAGTATTCATTCGCCTGGCAAGCAAGTTCTGTCACTTTGGTAAGCGAAATTACATTGCATCACATGTCAAATTGGTCTAACCTATTTTTCAGGCGAATTAATAAGGACGTATACTTTTGCAATTTTCATTCAACAACTTAGCTAACTAAGGGTCCTGAGTCCAATTTCCAGCATAGCAATATTTTTTAAAAAAATGGGGCCTCTTCTTCGACACTGATTAATTAATGACAGAACTGGTAAAGTGTATGTTGTATAATCAAGTTGGTTTTAAAGTCGTGTGATGTCGTGTCAGTAGGTTCATAAGTTTCTAGTCCTCTGCCCTATTTTTTTTTTAAATCAATACCTAAATTACCGCCTACGAACTATATTAACAGTGTGGATGCGTTTGTTAAGGCATTTTACTGAGCTAAATAAACATATACCAAAAAAAAATAGCTAGAAGGAAATTCGTTCTTATTTAACCCCATTTTGTATAAATTAGTTGTCACTTTTAGTGTGTTTTCAAATATATATTTTTTCATATGATTTCATTCTTATTAAATCAATTGTTTAGTTATTAAATTTATAATTTAAAACCAGCATGATATATTTGTAAGCTAATGTCAGCGGTCTCAAAATACAAATAAAACGGCCAAAAAACCCACGTACAATCATTTAACTAAAAACAAATATCCCGGCCAACGCCGGGTACTTCAATTAGTTGTCCACAAATAGAAAATCGTAGTACACTTTGACAAGAATAGAGATGATATGAAATGGTAGTTCTTATGGCATATGTTGAACAGTTTTTTTTAGAACAGTGTGCCTGCAGTAAGTTTGAAATATCAATTTGATCTACTCAATTGAGCTAAATTTTTCCAAATGGATAGAGGTTATTAAACTGGGAAATCTATATTAGATATATTTAAGTTCGGTAAGTGATCGTTCACAAGCTACTTATTTTATATAACAAAGCTAATAAAAGTTGTATGTACAAAACAAAATGCTTTAAAGTTTAGATGGATAAATAGTTTATTAATAACACTTAGAAATAACTAACGGAACAGTTTTACATTTTATGTCATGCACCCTCACTGGAATTTGTTAATAAAGTTTAATAAAAAAAACCAATTTAATGAACATTTTTTATTTTAGTATAAAACGGTTGTGGCTTGCGGCTAGAGGTCCAAGATAGAATTTTTTTTTGTAAAAATATTTCCCTCAATATTGCCCTAAATACTTTACGTCTATTATTTAAATGATTGCTTTGTGCACCAAGTATTTTTACCAGTCTAAGCTATCTGAATAATTACAACGGGTCAAGAATGGGGATGGAATAATTCATGGTAAATGTGGCCTCATTGGCGTGGATGAATAATGGAAAACTATTTGGGAAAAATTCCCTTTTAGTACATCTAGCCATGATTCAAACTTTGAACCAACTACCTGTCGAGGGTAAATTAAAAGATACTAGCTGACACCTTGACCTTACATGCTTTCCCGATGTATGCTCTACCTATTTGTATGGAACAAATGCAAGTGAGACAAGCCAAGTTTTTAAAGTACAACAGTGGCCACGTGGTCTAAGGCGCTACTTTCGCAATAGACTAGACTGTCGATGACCGGTAGATCTTGGTTCGATACCGGTCGGGTATATCAAGGTTGGTTTTTCAAAGATAATTTTTCACTCGCTCTTCACGCAAATTCGGGTGCATTTTATCCAATATAGCCTTACCAATCCCGAAAACCTTGAGCGTAATGAGTACATAAGCGTATAAATCTAACGCGTAGTAAGAAACGGTGCTAAAAAAACCACTTGTAAATATGTTTGTTTGTTTCCAAGCTATTTTCCTTTTCGGAGGGCGTTGATCCACTGATTTAATAACTCGTATTGTGATATTTAATCCTGATTCAAGAGATCTAATTAGAGGGCAGGACGTTCAGAATTCAGGTCGGTAAACATCCTGTATTGATGAGCGGATCTGACCACCGAGCTATTAAGTCTGTTTACTATACTTGACCTAGTTCCCTCGGCAAGTAATATACATGCTGACCCTCTAACCGAAATATAAATTGGCAAGTCTAGCCGGGAAGTAAATCTATGTTTACGGTATATAAGAAAACCTGCCGCTTTTATTTATCAAACAAGAAGTAACAATTTTGAAATTAGCTATAAAGTGAAATCAAAACCATGCTGAAAGGTTTTTTTGTAATTTTTATTTTTAGAAATGCACCGGGTAGTTTTACAATATCCCCCAACGCAAATATGGGTACAATTATTTTAAAGTCATCCTTCCTCATTCTTAACGTGTTAGCATAATTATAACATAGCCTATAAGTATAACTCAAAGTGGTAGTGAGTGAAACATGGTGATAAATAAGTTACCCTCACAATCTTTCAAACCTTAAATCAAGCCAAAAAATAGCATTGATATTGAATGATAATTTAACAACAAAGAACACAAAATCTTGGTGTGTATCATAATTCAAAGACCCCCAATAATATAACCACCTATTATTTATTTAAAGCTCATAAACAACAATTTTAAGATGTGAAAGCTTGAATTGGACGCTTCCTGTAGGGGCGTTTCGTGTTCATTCCATTATTCATGCTTAGCGTTCCTAGTCCCGTAAATCTAGTTCTCTGCGAGGCGCATGTTGATCCCAAGATAAAGTACACAGTCATGTTGTTCGAGGTTGTTTCTACACATTCACCTGCTTCTGCTCAATGTGTTATATCTTAGTTTATCACATTACCTTTCTTGTTTTCCTTTCTTGCTCCCCTGACCACGCCTGTGCGAGAGAACACTTTCTTTTAGCGTGGGTGCGGAGGGGGAAATTTCCCATTAATGGTTTCCAATCTCAATTCCATAAGAATTATAGTGCATTTTTTTAATTCGTCAATTTAAGACCATGATGTTATTATTATTATTAGTAGTAGTAGTAGTAGTAGTAGTAGTAGTAGTAGTAGTGGTAGTAGTAGCATCGCGTCTTACTAACCGTTCGGATTATACGCACTTACGCTAATGTGTAATGGTAGGGTGATTGTGAGATGAAATGGAGGACCTACAGTTTAACGTGGGATCCGAACCATGGTGGAGGCCTGGCATTCCACACATTCACAAGTTGTGATTAATACACGTCTTGTCAGAGGTGAAGGAAGGGTTTGGCAATCAGATAAATCTGTGTCGGGACCGAGGATTGAACCCCAGACCCCCAGAACAGTAGTCTGACACCTTACCCCTAGACCGCCAGGTCACCTCCCTCAGGCCATGTTCTTAGATTAGTTAGTACACTTTGTTAATGATGCGAACTTATTTTTTTTGGCACCGGGCCCTTAAAACCTTTTCAGGTTATACCTCTATGTACTAACTACACTGATTAGTTAGGAATGAGGAAGTATGGATTTAGAGGACGTGTACGTGAAGGGAGAGTGTAAACCCATTTGAGGAAGAAAACTCAGTAGACCCGACTGGGAACCGAGCCCCGATCTCCCGGTCACCGGCAGTCTAGTCCATAGCAAGTGTGACGTCTTAGACCATTCTGTCAACGAAACAGGTAATAAACAAAACTTCCCGTGCCCAACAGTCAAACTAGTCTAGTCCGGTTTGCCAGTAATAGGAGGGTCGGGGTTCGAATATCGTTTCCACCATTACCTTCATGCAAACGTAGGTACTGTACATATCCCTTGAATTCTACCTTCCTCACCCCTAGCCTATTAGTGTAGTAAAATACGAATAACAAGGACGGGTTATAATACATGTTTAAAAAACTCCTTGTGATTATTTTGAAACAAAACATTTTCTCAGAACTTTTATTTCAACAATCCTCACTCGTTAGATTGTCACACAAGCTTTTTTTTTAATCATAACGTCTTACTCCATGTTCAGTCTATACGCATATATGATAATAATTACTCTAATCGGGTAGGGATTATAAAAGAAACATTTTAAAGGTTACCAACAATTGCGTGGAAGGAGAGTGAGAAACAATTCAGGGAAAAAACAGTAGATCCCATTGAGATTCGAGCACCGATCTCCCCATCATCAGCAGGCCAGCCCAATACGATAGTGACGCCGTAAACTGTTTATCCACTGAAGAGGGTGTCACACAAGTTAATTTATTAGAAGGGGGGGTTTGTGTAATTTTTCAGTGAGCATGTTTAAACAAACCCTCTTAAAATGTTATTCCATCACAAGTGTTTGAACATATTTTACTTTAAATAATTTCTTACATGTAACTAATTTAAATATTTAAAAATATAGGTACGCTTAATAGTTTCCGGATATAAAAAGTAAATTATTTTGATAATCACCGCTCTCATTTAAAACTGTAAATCAAAAACATCATGAATAGCAATATCTATATATATTTATTTATTTTTTTTCTTTCTATTTGTATTTATATTAATATTTTATTCTTCAAGACAATTTTATAGCTCTTTGTATTTAAGGTGAAATTTTGGAGCACTAATGAGTTACGAGGATCGTGAACCTGGACCCTTGGATTAAAAGTAAATTATGCCAACCACTGAACTACAAACAACTCAATCACTGATGCCTTAAATTCGTGCGCCGCCTAATCACAGCTTGCCCGAGCTACACGCATATTTACACCAATAGCGTAGATAGGGTTGGAGTAAGGTAGAGGTTAGGGGAAGTGTACCCGTATTTGTTTGGAGGCACAGGCAGAAACAACTTAGGGGAAAACCACACCTGTCCCCAGACACGAACCTTTACCTCCTGTATCACCGGAAAACCAGACATGAGTGACGCGTGATTTAACGTGCTAACCAGTGCTGGTTTGTTGATAAGAGTCAAAATGGTACTTACCTAACCATGTTGAGCTTCTCTTTCTACGAATCTGTCCTGAGACAGGTATCAATTGGACATCTTCCACTTTCCTCGGTACTGAGCGTCTTCTTTTACTCTTTTGTAGCTTTGTACTTTCTTGATATCTGTTAGCATTCCAAACCTTCTTCCTCCTCTTTCTTTCTCTCTCTATCTCCCCCTCCACGATCCTCTTCATTAAACAATCCCAACAGTGTGTGTGGGACAACCAAGACGTTTTATATCCGATTATATACCTCAAGGGGATAAAAATGTGTTGGAGGTGTGTGCATTTATTTTAATAGTGAATGACCTTTCATGTAATTAATACTGCTACTACCAATAAAAATGTATATATATATATATATATATATATCTTTGATCTATGTCATATATATAATCAAAGTTACAATTTATAATTTTTGCCATATGGTTCAAAAAATAAATATTGTTTGACCAGTGTAAAGTGTAGCGTGCTAAATACCAATTAGCACGTACACTCAAAAATGCCTTATTTATGATCATCACTATAAATCCAAGAAGTAATAAATTCAAATAATATGTGGCAGATATAAACTCACGGTGAAATCGTGTTGCTGGAAACAGCCAAGCTCAAGGAAAGATTGCCCCAGCTGACCGCCAACACTTCCTGGAGGAAGTTCTTCTATACACACACACCTTGCTCGCTTGCTAGACTCGGCTGATCTAATGTCCCACACACCTTGCTCGCTTGCTAGACTCGGCTGGTCTAATGTCCCACACACCTTGCTCGCTTGCTAGACTCGGCTGGTCTAATGTCCCACACACC
>CABFWB010000148.1:416401-433897 GCA_902151455.1 Timema bartmani | reverse complement strand
GACTCGGCTCATCTAATGTCCCACACACCTTGCTCGCTTGCTAGACTCGGCTGATCTAATGTCCCACACACCTTGCTCGCTTGCTAGACTCGGCTGGTCTAATGTCCCGCCCAGCGACGGCCGAACCAAGCTCGCCGAAATGCTCTGGAATATTCTGGACGATCTCACCCCTCTCTCCCTCCTTGTGTTGCTCTCACACGTCAGTTACACTTATATAGTACAGGCCATCGTCTCGTGCATCATTTTTGTATTCTATTCCAACGACTCATCGAAGGAGCTTCCGAGAGGACTTCAAGTACTAGTAGACGTACAAGCGATGGTCACGATGTTCGACGAGTTGGTCTCGCCTCCTCGACACAGATAATGTAATAGCTGAGACTATTTGATTTTATATCTAGTATTTTTGATAGGGTCTTTGTAGACTGTTTCACTATGTCCATATGACATTGCCTTTGATATTAGGGTTTCTAAACTGTTTTTCTATGTCCATAAGACATAGTTTTGAATGTCAGAGTTCATAAACTGTTTTGATTTGTCCATATGGCATAGTATTGAATATTTGGCCAATTATCCGACGCGCTATACTGTGTGGCTATGTTCCAGATGGTCTTACCTTTTAAATCGGGAAAAAAGGGGAGATTAGGTCATCTGTAGCTTTGTTCCATGACCTAATTGGGTCTTTGACTGTTACCAATCTCTAATATATCTATTGTACTTTTGTACGGTGATCAACTCGTGGGAATTCTACTAGTCCAGAGTAGTGGCCCGCGTCGTATTGTTTATTTTGTCCAGCCCCCTTCAGGCACCGCTTGAATTAGTTAATGTTTAACTGTTTGCAAATTGTTATAGTCTGTCTCCAGACTTATGTTTAAATTTAAATATACTATTGAATGATCTGGAAGTACTAATGAGGAATATACAAGCCATAATATCTTTACAGCCTGGAATCCTGGTAGCTCGCCTTTAACTATTTGTTAACTTATAGTTCCTGTTCTAGGAACTTAACCTTTGTATCTTATAACTCAATAGGGAGTTAACTCATTCTAGCTAGCCCGTTTAACTACCAACATTGTAACTCTTTAAACTAGGACTTTCTAGATTTAGGTATTGTTTATCTATTAATCTTTTATATGCTTATTAGGCTAAAGTCTAGTAGCCGTAAGGCTGGAGTAGTGTTATGTATTGTCGCTTAATCCTTAAATCTATAGTTTCATCAAATTTAAATTTCCGTTTTTTTTAGGCATACGCACCTTCGTTTTAGAGTTACACCCTATTCTAACTAAGACACAACCTTACTTGTCTTAGTTGAGAGTCAAATCAAGGTGCTTCACACCTAACGCTCCCGATTGGGGCAGCAATATCTTAATTAACAGAAATGATTCCCACCCATAAACAATAGAATCTTTTGTTTATAATCGCGCCATACCATTTATATTACTTCCGCCTTGTTTGAACTATAATAAACTAATTTGTTAAACTGATATATCACTCTTATGTTGTATGCAAGCCATCATTCTTTGTACACCCTTGTTACTGTATTCGTCACTTCTTCTGTCTAATAGGAGAAGCGGCGATACAAAAGTAATTTACAATGTGCTCTTTAAGCTCTTTAAGTAAAATGTGGATTACCTGTAGAATATAAAAATATTTAATAAATCTAGTAGATGTTTCTTCTAAAAGTTTTAATAGTTCCTGATGTTGGATTATGAAGATAGATTTACATAAAAATGTATATTTGTCAGATTTCACCAGGGAAAAGATACTTAGCACCGCGTCTTACTACCCGTTTGGGTTATACGCTTAAGTACTAATTACACTAATGTATTAGGAAATATAAAGGTTGAATATAAAGGAAGTGAAGCCGCATTTTCGTGGAGGGAGAGTGGAAAACCATTTAGGACAAACCACCCTCAGTTCACCCGAGCGAGATTCTAACCTAGATCTCCCTGTCTTCGGCAGTCTAGCTCAACACGAAACTAGCGCGTTTGCTAACTACGTCACCGAGGCGGGTCACCAGGAGAAAGAATAGTGTCCATTATGATTCCTTTTAAGATATTAGTTGAAGATTAATTTCTTATTTCCAGTCGAAATATTGAATTTCCCTAAATAACAACACACAGGTTGAGTCATAGGCTTCTATGTTACTTTAGATATATTTTATTAAACTCACTTTACCATAAAAGGTGCATAATTCTTAATATTTTTGGCGAGGACGAAAAGTCCTGAAGGATTTTAGACGTCAAGTAGACTACCCTAATTGTTTTAAAACAATGTTCAAAGTATCTTCTTCTAGAACAAAATTTAAAAAACTTTCTTTTCTCCAAGTCCAAGGAGAGCATGAACTAAGGATAAAAATTTACATATAATTTAATTTAGTAGAAAAGTGGAAAATATTTAGAAATTAATATGAAAAATGTTAACGAGAGAGTTAAAATCTTCATTTTTATCTGTTAACATTGAAACTAGCGCTAGTTTAGAAATAAACCCTATTTTCTCAAGAGCCTCTGCGCAGGCTTCCTCTCTGTGTGTAGGATCAGCTCTGTCCAAATGAATATCCTCTACGTGGAATCACTCTGTCTAAATAAATAGCTCACTTCTTTTATTTTAATTCCGGACGAGACTCGCTCTTTATTTGTCATCAGCTGATTATGCCTTGAGTAGCTATGGGCGACCACGAAAATGATAATTGGCGCTCAATCACGGGGCTATAAACACCAATTACATCTCCAAAAAACCGTATCGTTACAACATCCTTAGGAAGAACTGTCCTCTGCATGACGTCATATAAAAAAAGGTTGAGGGAAATAGGAGCTTAGGAAGAGCGAGGATTCAAAATATTGAATGAATTGAAGGAAATAATAAAATTCTGAAAGCTGAAGGAGGACGAAGCAGAGCATTGGCGTATTAATTTCACTGACAAAAGAAATGGACCTGTCGTAAGACAGAACTCCTAATACTAATGATAGTAATAATAAGTTGATTCATAAAGTGCGCGTCAATACTTCAAATAAAATGTATATTCCCCTAATTCATCACTAAAAATTTTCAACTTCCTCCCCTTGTCTTTATTCTTTCCCTCCCGCCTCTTCTTTCCCGATCACTATACGTATATAAAATCTCCACCAATATGTCCTCCCCCTTTAAACTCCCTTCCTCTCTCCTCTTGCTTGGGCAGATTCGCGTCACCTGTTCCACAAGAGACGTGACACGCGAGAGGTGTGACGTCACCTCTTTGGAGAGCAAGAGAGTAGTTCATGTTGGAGACGATAGGTAGAGCTGACATACTATGCGCGGGAGAATGTTGGCCGCGTACGACGGGGAGGTGGTGGTGCGGTCCCCGGAAAGGGAGCAAGGGGGAGCAAGAATGTCTGGAGGCAAGAACCGCTAGCAGGGATCAACAATATTAGAAAGTGACATAAATTATTCTGGAATTTATTTATCAACGAACGTGGGAAACACGTTAATTATAAATATAATTAAGGATTTTTAAAGTTTCTTTCCCTGACGCATGGTTCAATTACTCAGTAGATCGAGCACATATAGCCCCGCATACTCTAAGCTGGAATTAACATTGGAATGTCCTAAAACTATGTCATATTCTCTGTGGTGAGGTAAACATTTATCGGAAAAGGATAAAATTAGCATCATCACATTTTAGTGAATGACCGGTTTTATCTTATTGGTTTGATAATGTGTGAATTTGAAGATATTAAAAGAAACAATACATTTTATAGTACTAAAATAACTTAAGTAATATCTAATAAATGGATAATTCAATAAATAAACAGACCCAGATTGGTGTCGAGGTTCTAATCCTAGCCAGGTGTACTACGAAAGTTTATTTTATAGATAGTTTCTTACTCTCTCCGGACGAATGCAGGTGTCCTTCGTTTACCCTGAATAGTTATAGTTTTGCCTTGAGGGCCTACACTATGGCCTTATATTATAAGCTAAGCGATAGTGTAATCCAAAAATGGTAACATAAACTAAACATAAATTTAAAATAGGAGAAAAATAATAAGGTAAATAATTTGATCATCTAGGAACTGTAATTTCTTTAAATAACAACCTAATAGCATAATAGAAAGGCTAATGAATATTCCTACCTATATAACCCACTCTATTTGGCCATTTACGAATTTTAATATAACCTAAAACTTAACGTTGTGAAAGAGTTAAAAAAGCAACACGGACTAATACACGATTATTAAAATTAATATACCATCAATCAAAAATGTTTTATCATGTATAAACATTATACTACCTGTAACATATAATCACATTTAGATATTTTTAGATGTATCACAATTTATTTTTGCCAAAGTAGTATACATTTAATCTTAATTCTACGTTTCTCATTCCTACTCATTGAGTATTAGATATGAATGGGTAAACGCGGTGCAAAAAATAAACTACTTTTGCTCAAATATATTAATGTAATATTATATTGCTGTTTAATGGCTGACATCCTTTTTTTTCTACAAAATCATGAAAACGCATTTCTTTTATCACTATAACATATCAATGATCAATTTCATTTAAAAATACATGGAAATAACCTTGTTACATTTTAATAACCTTATTTTAAATATACAGTACAACAGTAAATTGTTTCTAACCTGAATAAATGGAAACCCATTTTTTAAGAATCATCCAACTAATTCTTCCAAAAATCCCATTGGTAAAATTTCGAAGTTTGCAAAGCAAAATAAATTTAACTTATAAATTATGAATTGTCCTTATTTACCGATGCCACGTTATTATTTCAAAATACTTTACTTCGGTATTTCTCTTGACAGTTTCTTATGTTCCCTCGACCAGAATATCCGGTTCACTTATTTCCTATATTCATAAAGTTAACACAACACTTTATCTCTATCAAAGCATCTTATTGGCTAGCAGCTTAATGAATATTTTATGTCATACGATCGATCCGTAAGAATGGGGGGAAAATATAAGTCTTTAAAATTCAACATAAATTCAACGAGACCTTAATTCGACTTGCCTGCATATAACTGAACGGAAATACTGAAGGCAAAGCGGGATAGAAAGGTTGGTCGAAACCGGCTAAACTTCGTTTGCTTCAAAACGGGATGCGACTTTGTTAAAATAAACGGTGAATTACTTACCAGATGACTCGTTTGCACATTACTGTCAAAACATTTTTGTTGGCTTACGGTAGTGGTTATCAATTAGTAAACCGCAAAACCTTTTTCAAGGCTACCGCGAAATTGTGATCAATGCTCAGATTAAATATGTCTGCAAATTCATATTCTTAATACTTACAAATATAAACAGGGCAAAATTGAACAAGAAATGAAAGTCACCCTATCATTTAAATCGGGTTTTAACATAGTTTAATTAGATAAAATATGTTAGCGGTAAATAAAACTTTGTAAATTTGGTAACAGGGATGTTAGTTTATGAGTACTGAACGAAAGAGCAGGCCACTATAAGGATGAGAGACTTATTCTTAGCAAAAAGCTCTCATGGATTGATTGTTAATTCATTTTTAGATAAAAATTAATTACTAATAACATTTTATAATAAACTGTTTCTTATGATAATTCTCTTAAAGTATCTTGATTTAAAATCCCTATTTCAAATGGTATATATATCTATATACATGTATACAATAGCCATACAAATAAATAGTGCACACAAGGTAAACATTTCTAAGGGAAAAGAGGTCGTTATCTTAGAAAATTTAAATTATTTATAGGTTTGTATTTTATGTATCTATTTCCAAATATATAAAGGACAACAACAAACAAATATTAGGTCAAGGATTATCGCACAGTGACGGTATTTTCACCTTAGTTTGATGCATGTCTATGTAATAGTAATGTACAGTACACCATAAGGTCCGCGTGCCGCACAGAATCATGGATTGGGTGGCCCACGGGTAGTGAGTTTGACCTCCTAGATTAAATTGATCTAATTAATATCAGGAAAAGAGCTTAAAATAATGCCTGGTTTAAATCTAACATTAAACTATTAATTATTGTTTTATAATGTTAGGAACTATCATTTATATGTATTGTTATTGTTATCATTACATTAACTTTATGCTGCAAATACAAAAGATAGGAAAACCACTTGTGTAACAGCGTTTGAGAATATATTAGGAGAATAACAGATGTATACACTTTTTTACACAGTAAATAAATAAATTGTAATGGTTAGTATTACGAATAAAATAAGCTAAGTGCGAAGCCATACGACAGACTTAACTATCCGAGATAGCGAAAAGGAGAAATTGCAAGCATATTAGCAACACTTGTACAGTTCAATTTAATAATAAATGTAATCCCCAATCACATCACAATCACTAGGTTTTTTCACTGCTTCTTAGTATCCGTTTGAGTTCATACGCCTGAAATAATAACTCTAGTGGAATAGGGATGAATAGGATAGAAGCTTAGAATAGATATACCCGCATTTGCATAGAGGGAGTGTGGTGAAAACGTTTAGGAAAAAAAACTCAGAACACCTGACCGAGATTCGAACTTCCATCATAGGCGATCCATTCTAATACGAGAGTGACTATTTGGACCGTGTGATCTAAATGCAGGTTACATCATAAATTAACACTCCCGCAACAAACTGTGGCAGGACAGACTTGACTAAGTAAAGCGGTGTTTTGAAATCAACTCCCGCTGAGTCTTTAATGCATCAAAAGCTATCTCACAACTATTAAAATACATACTACATAATCTTGTATATCCTATTAGTGTGTTTATACTGTCCATATTAAATTACTGTATTAAGAGCGTGTGCATCAAATGCACATCAACTCTGTGATACAGTCGGCTCGAAATCGTAAATTTACACGAACACTATTGCACGTGAATCATTTCTGATTAAACATTAATGGAGATAAAGAGTTAATAGATGTTCCTAATACGAAACATTGTCAAAATATTAATTGATCTTTGGATAAAAACTCCGATGAAAAGGTGGTTTTTCGATCATTTCAGAATGGCTTCACAGCTAAGCATTGTCCACAAATCTTTATTTTGTCTTAATAGAGACATACTGTAGTTATTAACAAGAAACCTTGTCCCCCATCATCACCGCGGAAAATGTCGAGTAATCATTCAAATGCGAATGCTCTGCACACATTTCTGACAAATCTTGGTCTTTTCTTTTCCCTTTAACTTCCACACCTCGCACGAGCCGGGATCTGAGTTGGGCCTGTTATGCACGCTCTTAGATGCAACTTAAGCTATCATACGGCAATTAAAAAACCTATCGCCTATTAGAATTAAAATACTGCCTGCATTACAGTACTGTGCTAAGCACAGCATCAGGATCTATCTCACGGCGTTGATGAGAAATGTCTCTCGTCTGAGGAAATTGATACTGCCCTCATAACATCAATGTACTAGTTGTAGCATCAACGAATCTTTCACGGCATTAATTATCAAGCAATTGCGTCATTTATAAAATTTAAGAGAACGTTGTATTGCAAGCTACTGTAACAAAAAAAGTTTAAGAATTTATTTTATTTGCCTATAAAACATTGGATTATAAAAGCAAATAAAACCCAAAAGTCGATAAAAAAATTAAATGGAATGTGGAGTTCTTAAAATGATAGAAGTATCAATACCCAACCATGACGTCAACTATATTATAATTATATTCGATCAAAAATACAAACAGTTTCAACTCAGAACTATTTTTGCCATCTTTGGGTAAAATGTATCCATGATGCCTGGAGTACAGAAAAAGGGACCTGCGGTATCCCAGAAGAAAATCTGATATCCCGAATAAAAATCTGTTCCCGAGTTATTTTAGGCACATCTATCTTAAAATGATTAAAAATGATTATATTCAGCTAATTAAGCTCTGTCTGTTCACCCCGTTATGGTAGATGACAAAATTGTCGTAAGAAGTTTGGTATTATTGGTATTGGTATATCAAATAAAAACATTATTTTTACTTTAAAATGCGGTATCGATTTGTGCTATTGAATGTACTAACTAACGCGGTATCGTTTTGTTTATCTATGGCTATGAAGCTTGGAGAAACAGAAGAAAGGAAGTTGGGGGACCGTATTGATGGGAAATAGCAATACATGTTTGCGATTCATTTGTTTACAAACATTGATTTCTTACCGTTTATTTATCTGTGTTTAGTCCTATTTGGAAAACGTTTTTGCTGAACTTATTATTGGCGTTCATAAAAAAAGACCAGAAAATTGCTGTTGCCGTCGCTTCCTCCGGTATAAAAGCTACACTACCGAACGGTGGCCGTACTGCACATTCCGTTCTAAAATTGCCATTAAATCTTGCACTTGCACAGGAAGAGTCACCCATCTGCAATTTCAGCAAAAATAGCTCTCGAGGTATGATGCTACGACAATGTAAACTTTTAGTGTGGGACGAAAGTACGATGTCCCACAAAAAAGCTATAGAGGCGTTAAACCAAACTCTTCAGGACTTGCGAGACAGTACAGATATTATGGGAGGAATGGTAGTTTTACTGGCTGGTGACTTCCGACAAACTCTATCGGTGATCCAGAGGGGCACACATGCAGATGAAATCAAAGCCTGTCTCAAGTCATCAAGATTGTGGGCAAAAGTGAAAAAATTCAGCCTAACAACGAATATGAGAGTCCACCTTTATAATGACGTAAATTCAAGACATTACGCAGAGACACTATTGAAAATTGGCGATGGACGTTTGGACACGGATGCTGAAGGTTGTATTTTACTTACAGGGGAATTCTGTAATTTGGTGGAAAATGATGTGGAGCTCATTGCTAAAGTTTACCCAGACTTACAACTAAATTTAAATTGTGATCATTGGTTGTGTGCAAGAGCAATTCTTGCACCAAAATATGAAATCGTTAACAAAATCAACACTGACATTTTGAAAGAGGTTCAGGGAGAAATAAAGGAGTATTTGTCAATAGATACAATCATGGACACAGAACAGAGCACTTCATATCCCGCTGAGTTTTTAAATTCTCTGGAGCTATCGGGTGTACCCTCGCATAAACTACAATTGAAATTAGGTGTACCAGTTATGCTTATGCGAAATTTAGATGCACCCCGTTTATGTAATGGGACGAGGCTTCGAATTACACAATTAGGGCAAAATATAATCTGTGCCACCATTTTAACAGGTGTGGGAAAAGGGGAAAGTGTAATCATACCTCGAATCCCAATAATCCCCACTGACCTACCATTTCAATTCAAAAGACTCCAGTTTCCAATCAAACTTAGTTTTGCTATTACTATTAACAAAGCGCAAGGGCAAACATTGCAGGTAGCAGGGGTGCATTTGGAAATGCCATGTTTTTCCCATGGCCAGCTATATGTAGCCTGTTCGCATGTGTCCAATGCCCAGAATTTATATGTATTTGTGCCAAATGGAAGGACATACAACATAGTAAATAGGAGCGTCCTAAAATAATGATCTATTCTGTGCCCATGATTGCAACGGTCAAGAACAAGCGGAGTAAATAAGGGATTTTAATTAACTGTAAGTAAAATTTAAGATGGAATAGGATCTTCCAATTCGTGGCAAGGCATAACCTATGACTTTACTGACACACACTCCACTACTTCTTTTCTACTCCTACACTTAATCCTGATTTATATTGTGTAGTTTGTTTTTTTATTTATCTCTACCTCTATTGACTAACAACCTCACTATGTTCATCGTTTTTATTGTCATACTTCCTGTGTCAATCGACAACCTGAATTTATTGATAAAATCTACATTAACGCGAGCGAAGCCGCGGGCAAAAGCTAGTACCTAATATAACTATAATCCTATAACATCCAAGGTTACTAACGGCGTCGCTTTATCCTCGGAGGAAACAGGTTTAAGATTGGGTCAATAAATCTGTGAAATTTGTATAACTTGTCTTTCTTTTCATTTTAACAATAAATAAGTATTTTAAGAGGTACCTTTATGACTAAAGATGAATTAACTCAATTTAAATAGACTTCTATAAAGGTACAGTACATTTAAAAAGTTGTGTTTAAGAGAATTTTTGAATGTTATGGTCTTATTATATGATTATTTAAGCCCTTCAGATTATACAATTACTTTTTATTTTGTTAACTTGTCTCAGTATCCGTTAAAGTAATACGCATAATTATGTATTAACGATAGTGTGTTAGTGATGAAAAGTATTGAGTAAAGAGGGTATATACCCCCATTTTTATGAAGAAAGAGTGGAAAACCATTTATAAAAATCTCCTCGTCAACGGCATTCCAGTCTACTGTGAGAGTGACGCCATAGACCATTCGACCCCACTGAAGCGGATCAAAATAATATTAACTACGCTAGTGTTTGAAGCATGAGAAAAATATAATTTAGATTAAATGTACCTACATTTACCGTGCAGATAGGGTGATTTACCGTTTTAGAAAAACTCCCTTAGTATGTCATGTTCTTATCGTTACTACAGTCTTAAGACTTATTTTTAAAATACCTCCTTTAATTTTTACTTTTATTAGATGGTGATATTCTAACTACTTTGTTGAGCCTATCTATAAAAAATGCCCCTGAAAAATATCGTTAAAATTGGTCCACGCATTTGGCAGTTATCGCGGGACAAATAAACGAAATGTCAAACGCGTTTAGACAGGACCTCGCTCCACTTGGTTGATAAATATAAAATATATTTATTAATTTAAACACTAATAAAAAAGGAAATATAACAATAGTAATAGCAATAATACTTAGCACCGCATCTCACTACCCGTTTGGGTTATAAGCGTAATTACTAATTACTCTACTGGGTTAGGAATTGGGAAGGATGAATATAGAGTAAGTGAACCCGGATTTGCGTGGAGGTAGTGTGTAAAACTATTTAGGAAAAACCACCCTCAGTTTACCCAAGAGAGATTCGAACCTCGATCTCCCCGTCATCGGCAGTCTAGCTCAAAACTAAACTTGAGCGTTGACTAACTACGCCACCGAGGCGGGTCAGAAAATGTGACAATTCACACTGGTTTCGTTATTCGTTATCAACGATGGTTGAGGCAAGCATAAAACGAGTGTGTGTTTGTTTCGAGTTCAACATTATCACAAAATGTTTAGTAACCCAAACGATTTTTTTTTTAAACCCAGAGGAAACGACCACGAAGAATCATCCGGGTTAATGTTTTCACGAGTCTCCAAGAAGAGTTCTCCGTTTCTCTGGACGTGTGTATGGATATAACATATCTTTGTCACGTCTGTGCCATACATCTCAGTTTTAAGACCTGTCACTTCTCAGAAGCGCTATGGGTGATATAGATCCGGTTTTAAAATACTTGAAAATGTTGGTGATTAATTGAAATATTGACGTAGCACATCAATGATGCTCTATTACTATATGAACCTAGTTTGGAAATACAGGGTTAACCAAAACTCCCTTGTGTATATGGCAGTGAATCGAGGACAAGACCTTTATCGCGCTTTTGATTGACATTAATTTACTAATGTACCATTTTTCATTTGATGCGTCGACATTTTAGAATATACCTTGTTAGTTCCTTTAAGAACACGACTGCATTTTTTTTTTATCACCACGTTCAGTTAATACGCATATATGATAATTACTCTAATGGGATAGGGATGGGGACTAGACCATTTTAGAGGTAATCTACCCGCATTTGTGTGGAAGGAGAGTGGGAAACCATCTAGGAAAATCCACCCTCAGTAGACCCGTCCGGGATTCGAGACCCGAGGCCAGTCTAACACGAGAGTGAAGCCTTTGAGCGTTCGGCCACTGAAGCAGGTGCCTGTATTTAAGTTACATCCAAAATATCTACAAGCAGAACTCTATTAAAATGCATTGGTGACCACGTGGGCTTAGGCGTTGACGTCATCTAGTATGGTTTGGCGATGATGGTGGAGATGGAATCCCGAACGAGTTTATCGTTGATTGTTTTCTTCTAAACTTTTTTCTTCTCTGACTCAATGCAAATGTGCTTACAGCTCCTCCAATGCCTGTCTCATTAGTGTAGTTATATGCGGATCTACCGGACGGGTAGTAAGAAATGGTGGGCAGATAATATGTATTACAACGTTGTGATTGCAGATTCGTGATTTAACTACGAGTGGGAGCGAATAACCCGGACGGGTAGTAGGACGTAGTGCTAAAAAAACAAACAACGAGTGAGCCGCTTTGGTGACCGCATGGCCCAAGGCGTCACTTTGGCAATAGACTAGACTGCCGGTGAGAGGAAGATCAGAGTTCGAATCCCGGCCGGTTGCGCTAAGGCTGATTTTCTTTATATTGTTTCCCGTTATCCCTACACTCAAAATATGTTACTATTTTTCTAAATTCTACCTTCCTTTTCTTTATCAAATTAGAATAGTTAAAATATATGTGCATTACCCGAACGAGTAATGAGACACGGGGGAAAGGAAGAGGACACTACGAGTATGGTAAATTATATTATTTAAAAAAAATTAACGTTTCTGATCCTTTAATAAAATTTACTATTTCATTCTTAAACACTTTCTATATGACAAATAATCATTAGTATAGTCTCATTTACCGTATATTTGATTTGTATTTATCTATAGAGCCTACTTTATTTATAGAAAGAAAGTGAGGGAAAGAGAGAGAGAAAGAATAGAGAGATTGTAACTTGACTTAGTCATGACTTCATGGATTATTTGAAGAAAAAAAACACACCATATTTTTACTTTTCCCTTTCTACACGAAAATCCGTCAAAGAACGACATCCCGGAGAGCATATAGAACCAGAAAGAAAAGATTATTGACTTGAATCCTTTGTTTAACCGGATACCTCATCTTTCCTACTAGAATAACAAGACACTAAGGGGCGGATATTTTCATTCATAGGGACGGCCCACAAGAAAACAGGAAGGCAAAAAGAAACTATTATTTGACTCGAGCACATATCTCAGTAAAGTTAAGTCGTGACCATACGACAGGATTAGAATCCTCTACCTGGCTTTTCCTAGGATCATCTAGTATTCTTTATCTTGTCTCCTCTAGTATCTTTATTTAGTATCCATTAGTATTCTTTCTCTAGCATTCTTTAGTATGCTTTCTCTAGGATCCATTAGTATTCATTTTTTAGGATCTACTAGTAGTCTTTTCCTAGTTAGGCAGCTTAGCATGAAAATGTGGACACACCGAACAAAAGCACAAAGAAATTTCCACGTGCTACTTCAAGGCCATAGCTTTCAATTCTCAATAGGAACCGCCTCCTCCAACGACCATCATGAATTTTATAGCGGCTATCTTGAAATATAAGTATAGAACCAATATCTCGTCTTCTAAGCCACTTAATATCACAATCTTGGTATGTAAATATACGTTTTAGGGTTAAGGAAATACAAAGAGACAATTTTGAAATGCAGCAGGTGATTTATTTATTCACAATAATAATATATTTTACTGCTAACACACTAATTGTTTTGGATGAAATTGTAGTGTATACGGTATAAACAGTGCACAGTCTAAGACCAGGAACAGTATGTCAATTACTTCAAATCAGTTATAACTGATTGCACTTACACCATTCATGAACCAATCAAGAGCGTACATCACATGACAATCAACACTGTGATACAGTCGGCTCGAAATCATAAATTTACACCAACACTATTGCACGTGGATCAATTCTGATTAAACATTAATGGAGATTAATAATTGATAGATGTTCCTAATACAAAATATTGTTGAAATATTAAATTATATTTTAATAAAAACTGCGTTGAAAAGTCTGTTTTTGACTATTTTAGAATGGCTTCACAGCTAAGCACTCTGCACAAATCTTTATTCTGTCTTAATAGGGATATACTGCAGTTATTAACAGGAAACTTTGTTGCTTTGTATTCCATCAACACCGCGGAAAATTTCGAGTAATCATTCAAATACAAATATACTGCACGCATTTCTGGCATATTTTGGTATTTTCTTTTCCTTTTTACTCCCGGAAGCTGAGTTGGGCCTGCTATGATGCACGGTTTCCCTTGTTCTTTCACTTGTACATAGTGATGCAGTATAGAGCGACGGACATGACCACATTCTTTACCCATGAGAACCATCCATATTCAGTGTCAACTAATCAATATCCTAATAACAGGTATGTGTTATAGGACCACCATCTTGATTACGTCATGTCTAAAAAAAAACGCTCAAGGCTATGAACCATATACCCATCATATTCGGTGTCAGCACCCTTTTTTCCATATAGGAACTTTCAGAGTATATAGTATATACCGAAAGTATATACCGAAATTATGGGTTAGAGTAGTTTGATCCCTGACTAAAATGGTTGTTTGTTGTGTTCCAAGGAGAATTTTGTTTTCTGTCCACAGAGCTTTAGGACTGTTTCTATGAATTCCGAGGTACAAGAAATCTTTCAATCCATTAAGAAGAGGTTTCCCGCCTGCTTCTTGGGAAAACTTTTCTTTTAACGATACTTCTCAGAAGTCTATATTTTTTTAGGTAAAAACAAGAGCACCAAAATACACAACAACAGCGTGATCCATCGATATAATCAGAGAGGGAAAGATACATTAAGCCTATGCTGATTGAAATTTGAATTTGAAAACAAAATTATCGTGGGTGTTGAATCAAGCTTGACATGTGTATATCATGTACATAAAATAAACATACTTAGCTTGATTTGTTGCTGATTAAAACTACACTAATTTACAGTGACTTTACCCGTTTCTGTGGCCGCGTGGCCTAACGCTCTACTCTCGTATTAGACTAGACTGCCGAAGATGGGGAGATCGGGGTTCGATCCCGGTCAGGTGCACCGAGGGTGGTTTTCCATAAGTGGTTTACCACTCTCCCTCGACGCAAATGAGGGTTCACTTTCTTTAAACTAAGCATCCTTAACCCATTAGTGTAGTTAGTAAATAGGCGTATAACCCGAACGGGTAGTAAGACGCGGTGCTAAAAATATATATGTATAACTTAGAATTTTTTTATTTGCCCATGTTTCTGTGAACATATAGGTGTGTGTATACATATAAACATGTGTCATTAAAAAAAGTTGTGTTCGATTTTTATATATGTTATACATGAAACATGTTTAATGTGTGTATTTTTTATAGAAACATTTAAACTTTATTTTTAACATCGCACCTTACTACCCGTTAGGATTATCCGCATTTTTACTAATTACGCTTATGTGCTAGTATTGATAAAGGTTACACTTATAGGACGTGTACCCGCATTTTCTTAGGGGGAGAGTGGGGAAAAACCATCTAGGAAAACCTCCTTAGGGCACTCAACCGGAATTCGAACCCCAATCTCCCAATCATCGGCAGTCTAGTCTATTTCGAGATTGACGCCTTTGTCTATTCGCCCAACGAACCGGGTTCATGTTAAACTTGATTCGTGTTGTATTAGTTTATAGCCTACACAATATATATAGTTAAGTTGAACATGATATAGATTTGATCAACCCTACAAAAATAGAATATTGTATAAAATACATCATGCTATGATGTGTCAATTGACAATGAAAATCAATCATAAAAAATTTAAATTAGATCTTTCCCTTAAAATCTTCTACACTTCTAGTTCTGGTTAGTATATATAATACCCTATTTGAAAATCGGTTGGTGTTTAAATTTATGTAAAATTCGTTATTTGTTTAGAAATTTTGTTTCACTCCCTTACATTTTCTAAATTCGAAAGAAGAAATTAAATTAAAATACAAAGAATTGTAATTAAGATTATAAGAATTAAAATGTTTGTCCTATTGAACCATAAAATGAATTATAAAGTGAAACTCTCTCGACACATTAAAGTAGTTAATTGAATATTGACAGTGGCAAAGGGTTTTTTTAAATTTGCTTTTCAATACAGTCCTCAGTATATTCAGCGAATTCTTTGAAATAGAGAAATTGTTTCATAGATAAACATAAAATTGGGTGCTTCACTGTAAATATTGGTGAGTTGTAAAATGATTTTATATTTCCAAACAAATTATAAGAAATGTGTAAGTTCTCGTTCGGTATATTATTGGATTTTTCAGAGAGATATAGTACAAACATTTTTAAAAATGTTACAAGTTGAAAAGAAATTAAATTCTTGGTGATTGAATGTGCGTGAGAACAACAAGGTTTTGAAATGAAATTATTCAAGCTTAATTAAAACCGATAAAATTGTAAATAGGTATAAAAATGTGTTCCATTGAACTCAATACATTTTATGACGTTAAATAATCTATATTAATCCTTCGTGTTCATCTTTAAAAAAAAGTTCAAGTTGAATTTTTAAGATTTTCTAACAAAACAATCACGGTCACAAAAGTGGTAGGTAGCACTCAAAACAGAAACTATACTTAATATAATTGGAACACATCGGTGGGCTCGAGGACTCAACGTCAGGCTCATCTAGTCTGGTTTGCTGGTGATGACAAAGTCGGGGTTAAAATCCCAGCCGGTTGTTATGAGAGTTGTCTTTCCTAAATGGTTTTCTGTTCTCCCTCCACGCAAATAAGGGTAGATTTCCTCTGAAACCTACCATCCTCATGCCTACTCCATTAGTATGATAAAATACGTATAGCCCGGACGGCTGGTAAAACGTAATTGATTAATAATATAATTGTATAAATAATTGGTTAGTTTCGTAGTTCATAAATAATTTTCTATAAATATCTATGTTTTATAATCTACGAGTATAATATTTAAAACGTGAAGCCATTTATTCCGACAGTGATTCTAGTTCTATTAAACCGATTTTAAAAATTATTTTAAAAATGGAAGGATATGCTAAAAAATAATTACTTTCGAAATCATTCAAAGGTTAAGCCACACTTTCAGATGACAATCTATTTCGACAGAAATGTCTAGAGCTCAATTAAACATTTTTTTTATATTTTTATTTAAATAAGCCATTTACTTTGAGGAGTATCATATTAAAGTTTAAAATTTGACAATAGCGAAGCCGCAATCTATAATATAATTTACAAATAGCCCGAACGGTTACTAAGACGCAATGTCAACAACAACAAATATATAAATATAGGCCCTAATTTATATATTATATTACCTAATTTATGGTAGATATGAATGTAAGGAAGCTGTTATGACAGGATTCTTGATTTCATAAAAAAAAATCTGTTGAAGTTTCTCAAAAAATCTAGCTATAGTTTTGGAAAAAAAAATATATCAAATAAATGGTACGGCGCACCGCACAGACTTTCTCTCTCTTTCTATAAACTCATGTATCGTCAAGGTGTTGCACATCTTCAAGTCATCGCATTGATATTTAATTATTCATTTATACATTTTGACCAATAAAAAAATGTAAATATTGACTATTGAGTCTAAAATGGAGATCATTGCTGTGCTAACATTTCTTCTAAGAGTTTTAAGGAAAAATAACATACTTTTTTTAGATACTTACTTATATTTAATTACTCTATGGCATTGGAGAATTATTGCGTTAAGACTTAAGTAGTATATGTTTACAACTAAAGCTCACAAAATTGTATTAATATATTTGCAAATATCTCAGAAACTGTTGCTTTTATAAAAAT
>CABFWB010000148.1:345903-414889 GCA_902151455.1 Timema bartmani | reverse complement strand
CGATAACCCCGGTTGGGATTCAAACCCCGATTTTTCCCGCTACCAGAAAAACAAACAAAACTAGATAAAAGCCTTGGTCCACGTGCCCACAGCTGCGGGTTTTTATAGTCATTAGCTTTACACTTACAAATACACTAATACATAACTAAAACGTCCAATAAATATTAATTGGTAGTAATGAAAATATTATAGAAGGTATCTAAAAATGTTTATTTTAGAACAAAAGTTTGTTAATCAAGAAAGCAAAAATTCGTTTTCCGGTAAAAAATAAAATATTCAAAATTATCTAACGCTAGGTTGACCACCCTTAGTCCTGTCCTATCCAAACACTTTCTAAACCTTTAGGTGATGGTAGTCATCAAGTGTACAAAAAATGTTTGTTTGTGAAACATGAAACCCCACCACCACCCCCTTTTGATAAATGCACACGTCCCATTTCCCAGTTTATAGGGGAAACCTTTCTAACCCAGTTCATGTCGGGTAAATAAAACCACCCCCTCCCCACTTCCACGACACCCCTTCTCAGACCTCAACACAAGGGTTAGTTCAATGACAATAGAGGGTGGAAGGGGAAGTTCAGCATTGTTGTTGTGTTCCGAGGAAGGAACGCAGGGGAGAGGGGTTGACAGTTAGGAGGTGACAGTCGAGTCACTTTGAAATTCCCAAATAATGGATTGGACACAATATTATTATAATTATTAGACAAATGGGTGATCGGGATAATAGAGTCGATTCATTGTTTTCTCCTAGTGTCGACACATTGCATGATAGCGTACCTACCATTCTGCTCTCATGTGACGGAGAAAGCCGCGTCACAAGTAACTGAGAAGCTATTAATTATTAATCACTATGTGTGAATAACGAAATTAATATATTAATTCAGTGTTTCTCAAAGTTTTGGTGATGGAGGATCACCAAATGAAAGTTATGGACAGTGGTGTAGTTAGTAGATAGGCGTGTAACCCAAACGTATCCGGCCCTGTGGTGTAATGGTCAATGCACCTGGCTACGAGGCTAGGGGTCCCGGGTTCGACTCCCTGCTGGCAACTTTAGTATTTTTTCTTTTAGGGGTATGGTTAATTAGGCCAAAGGTAGGTTTTGAGACTCACCTCGGCTCCACAACTCCATAGTAACCATCATAACATCATCTCATCGCGGGTACGACATGTAGACAACCTCCATAGGTGTACCCTGGGCAACGTTATGTGCCAACAGAGCGGCTAATAGTCTATATACAGGCGACCAAACCTGGATATCAAAGTTCCTCCTGGTCAAATGTAACATAAAATTTTAAAAAAAACTAACGTGTAGTAAGCCGTGGTGCCATAAAAAAAATTAGGTCGCCTATTTAAAGGAAAAGTTTCTTATGTCGCGGTATTTCTTCCAAAAATGGCATTTCTGAAGCTTCAAAATTACTCAAGCAATCGTCAATTTTCTTAAAGGGTTTCTGTTGTGACCTTGCTAAATCATAGCTTTCTTCGTTTGAGAATATGTATATGTTTCCAATCATTTGCTTTTTATCTCTAAACTGCGACAGTTCACGTGTAATTCGATCCTTTTCATGAATTAATATTTAAAAACATCACATCTAAAATAAAAGGTTTTTAAACCAATTGAGACATTTTGATAAATTTCAATTCTATTTAGGAGTGAAACAAATTTTGAAATAATCAAGATCTTCTTAAAAGCGTGGGATTTCTGAATGTTAGCAACACGTCTCAAGCACTACAGTCCACAATATATTCACAACAAACTTACAAGCATCGGTGGGCACGAGGACTAAATGTCAGGCTCATTTAGTAGGTTTTGCCTGTGATGTCAAGTTTGAGGCTTGAATCTCAGCTGGTTTTACTGTGGGTATGTTTTTATCATAAATAATTTACCTGGTCCCTTCCACATAAATGAGGATATATTTCCCCTAAAATTCTATCTTTCTCATTCTTATGCCATTAACGTAATTAATATTAGTACACACCAAAAGTATATTATTATTATTATTATTATTATTATTATTATTATTATTATTAGCACCACGTCTTACTACCCGTTTGGGTTATACGCACTTACGCTAATGTGTAATGGTAGGGTGATTGCGAGATGAAATGGAGGACCTACAGTTTAACGTGGAATCCGAACCACGGTGGAGGCCTGGCATTCCACACATTGACAAGTTGTGATTAATACACGTCTTGTCAGAGGTGAAGGAAGGGTTTGGCAATCAGATAAATCTGTGCCGGGACCGAGGATTGAATCCCGGATCCCCAGCACAGAAGTTCGACGCCTTATCCCTAGATCACCAGGTCACCCAAAAGGATACTAAGACGTGGTAAAGAAATAAAAACAGGCTTAAAATTAAATGTTATTATTTATTAGTTCTTACCATCGGAATTCATATAATTTTAAAAAAATAGACTTTATTTCCCTCTTTTTTTTCACCCTAACGACTTAAATCTGCCTCCATCCCTCTTCTTTAACCCTATAGGCCCCATTTCGGAAAACGTAATCTATAAAATTACACGTGTAACTGACAATCTATTTCCAGAGAAAATGTAAATTAAACCGTAAGTTTAATTATTACACTGAGAATATGCATACTTAACAGAGATCACAAAATGTAAATTGTAAATAATGATGTGTTTAATATTTATATATCGTTTGGGATGAATGGCGATGATAATAATACCTTATCATCTCGTATTACTACCCATTCGAGTTATACGCTAATGGCAGTGATGTAGTCGATGCTATTCTTGGAAGCTTTACATTCTTAAATTTACATTTTGATGTTTTAAGAATGACCGATTCCAATTAACATCGCAATTTGACTGCACATCACAAAATTAAAACTTAAAAATTAAGCATTTCCCGACTGTATTATTTCCCTAATTTCCAATCTAATATTGTTATCACTAGTTAAAATTGTTCCTAAATATTTGAATTAATTAACCCTATCAAATGATATGTTGTTTGCTGTAATATCTAAACTATCGTACTCAATATGTGTTCTCTGTGTTATCATATACTTAGTCTTTTCAACAACGTTCACTTCTAAACCTATTTCCTTACTAGCTTCTAATAGAATTTCTGCATTTCTTACAACAAATTTCTTACTATTGCCTAACAAAGATAAATATTCTATGTACCCTAATAGTTGTATTGTACTGTTTGATGTCAAGCCTTCTCTACTCTCTTGCATCACTCTAGTTGCTTACTCTAAGGCTAGGTTAAAGAGTAATGGGGAAAGTGCATTTTTTTTTTCAATCCATTATGTATTTCGAAAGCGTCTGATAAGTGAGATCCAAACCGTAACCTGCCAACGTATATTAAACATGTACAGAAAGGAAGAAGGAATATTTGGAAAGGTTTTGAGATGTGCTGCTGTAGGATAATAGAGAAGATAAAGTATGAAGTTCTAAGAATAGTGAATAAAAATAGAATTCCTCTCCAGGTTACCATAAGAAGAAGAAAATCTATCCGGTTGTGTCACATTTATGAGACGAAATGGCTTATTGATTGATGCCACAGAAGGCAAAGTGGGAAGGAAAAAGGGACCAGGATGATGACCTCAAACAAGGAAAGAAAATCAAGTTTCAGGATCTAAAAAAGGAGGTTGATGATACTAAATGCTAGAGGAATACATTTGGACAAGGCGATACACCTGTCGAAAGAGAGAACACAATATCAATAATACTATATTTTATGTCCAGACAAAAATCCGGTTTTGTGTTCGAAGATAGTGAATATACTTGTACTAGCACATTAAATCTAACAATTCAGTACCATTGTTGGAACATTACCTGTCCAAAGCATCGGTGGGCACGTGGTCTAAGACGTCAGCCTCGTCTGGTCTGGTTGGACTCTGACCGGGAGGTCGGGGCTAGAATCGCGGCCGGGTTTACTGACAGTATTTTTTACCTAAATGATTATTTCTTCCCTCATCACGCCAATGTGGGTACAGTTCTCCTCAATCCTAACTTTGCCGCCCGTATACCTCATTAGCGAATGGTCCGGACGGATTAAAGGACACAGAACACAAATTAAAACAGTAATAACTTACGCATGAAAAACGCGCACCTGTGGTCATGTGATATAGTGCGTCTTCTCTTCACACTAATGCGGGTACATTCATTCTAAGTTTCTACTCAGAAAATGTCGTTAGTAATCATGGTGCTAAACATACTAATTAAAAATAAAATTATCGGGATGGAAAAAAAAATCTCTCCACCAACTGAGGTGTAATGTCGGAGAATAATGACTCTTTCCCCCACGGGTTTCCACACACCTGGGACCTACAGCTAATCGTTGACACGGTGAATGTTTATGTTAGTAACCAACAGAGATTACGCGCGCAAGTAAACATCAACTTATAGCTAATTATAAGCTCATATCCATAACTTTAACCTCAACTGCAGGTGTTGAAACGCTGATAACATACGTTGGGAGCTTACAGAATTAGAACACAGGTTTTTATTTTTAGCGGGTGCTGCGCTTGACATTATTAGCTAGAAACTATGAATCCATCGGGGCGCTCATTATAGTGACGTTTGTTGGAATAAGTGAGGGGGAAGGGAGTATGAAGGACATGATTTATCGACGCCAACCCCCGTAATCTGCCTCACAGCCGGCAGAAGTAGGGGAGACGTATTCCAATTATTAATAAGTTGATTCATCACAGTTGGAGTCAGCTCATTGCTTGATAATAAATATCTAGAAGGTTGCAGAAATCCCGGAATAGCGTTTTTTTGGTTATTTTTCATTTTCACCCAGTGTGGCCACTCAATTTTTAGAATAAAATTATAGCATAATTCCTGGTTTTACTGGCAAAAAAATCCTTATTTTTAAATGGCTTTTCTTCCGGTTGTGAGACGTTGAATAAATTATTTTTATTTAATTATTATTATATTTAATTTTTTTATTTTATTCTGTATGAGTTATGTTGAACACGCCCCCAAGTTATTAATTGAGCAAATATTGTTTATAAGTAGTTCTCCAAGATATTTGGAGTGGCCCCTCTCCAGAAAATTTGCCAAATTTAGATACTCCTAGAGAACAGATAAATCAATTCTTCTCATGAAAATACGGTAACATGTTCTAATAGTGAGTGATTCAAAGAGTAAAAATGAATGGAAATATTGATGATATTTATATGAGAATCATTTCTAACAGTTTTGAACGAAAGTTGCTAGAAAACAAAATAATATTTGATTAATCAATGAAAGGACTATAAATAGAACATGTATATTACTAGTAGCGTATTATTAAATGTAGCCAGGATAAGTGCAGCTTAAATACATGTACCGTAGTGTGAAAATCTATATTCACTTTTACTTCTAGGTAAAATTATTCATAAACCCGTGCGGATTTATTCAGAAATAAAAGTTTATAAATTCACTGGAAATTAGTTTATTATTTTGTAATAAGCTTAACAACAAAACACATGCATTATCACTGGATGGTGTTAACAATATAAATTTATTAAAGAGATGACCTAGTTTTATTTGTGTAGAAACATTTTTAATTTGTAAATTTTTTTCATATAAATATAAACTGAATCACTAAACTTATTTGAGTTAGTGTTTTAATATGTTTTGAATAAAAAAAGACTCAAATATGTGCAGTATTAAAATTGTACGTGTATTCTATGTGAAATAATGAACACGTATCCATTTTTCTTTTAAATAATTGGCAATGGAAAATGAAAATATACTATTGTACATCTAATAATTAATGAGAAATCTATATATATTTAGTGCTAATGATTACTATATAAACTCTATGGTTACACTATGATTTATAGTAATATGATTTTAATTAATACAAATCTGAAATATTGGTTATTAAATTGTAGCATACAATTCAACAATATTTCAATTAAACTATTTAATTGATTTTAATCCTAAAATATACAATAAATAAAAAAGCTTTACAATACTTGATATGGTTTTTTCCAAAATGAGCAATTGTGCTACAATTTGGCAGATTAATTAAATTATTACGTATGTTTTTTCAATAGCGTATTCAGAAAAAATGAAAATGCAATAAACAAATTAAGTTGAAATAACCAGATCAATACAAATATTATTTCAATGGTGGTTCTGTATAGTATTAATATTTTATTAAATTTTTAAATATAGCCAACTGAAAATTGTTTTACTTCAAATTTTGCTACGCGGTCAATTTAAAAAAAATCTTCCTTTCTATAGTCGATAGTTCTCGAAATAAATAAACCACCATTTTAAAGTAGTTTTAATGATGATTAGTTTTTTTAAATTTTGTCACAAGCTCTAATAGAATATGAGAAAGTTTTTACGATTGTGTTGCATCTATTATTAAAATTAAATTTTATATTTCTTCTTTCCAAACAAAAATACTTAAGTACCCTATTATTAGGAACGTACACATCCACATAGACGCTATTATAACTTCCATCCCGGTTCGATGGCCGCATGGTTTGGGACGCTACCCTCGCAATAGACTAGGCTGCCGATATCGGGGAGCTCAAGGTTCGAATCTTGGTCAAGTGTACTGAGGGTGGGTTTTAATTCAAAATTGTTTTTCACCCTCTCTCTACGCAAATTAGGGTGCGTTTCCTCTAAATATAACCTTCCTAATCTCTAAAAACCATCGGCATAGTTAGTACATGGGCGTGTAATCCGAAAGGGTGAAAGACACAGTGCTAAAAAAAATTCCATACCATGTATTTGTATCACTATTCTGGGATCATACATGTTCAAAGTTTCACAAAATCATCAATTTCGAGAATGTTTGGCGCTCGTGAAGTAACACAAAACGTTAGGATACACGACGAAGTTGTTATTCTTATAACAGGAAAAACAGACCAACTTGGTGGCCGCGTATAGTCTAAAGCGTCATTCTCATTGTATACTAGAGTGACGAGGATCTGGGTTCCAAACCCAGACGGATGTTCTGAAGGTGATTGTGCCTAAATGGTTTTTAAATCTCCCTCCACGCAAATGCAGGTACACTTCCTTATAAATCATTAGCGTGGCTATTATATATGTGTTTGGCCTGAATAAGTAGTGCTAATATATTTTTTAAATAGATAAAACAATATTAGACGAGTTTGATATTTAGTCGGCGTGCCGACCAATGTTTGTTTTTTTGCAACGCATTTTACTAACTACTCAAGTGCGATAGGGATGAAGGAGGTTGAATTAGGAGTAAACGTACCGGCATTTGCGTGGAGGGAGAGTGAAAAACCATTTAGGGGAAAAATTCAATACACCCGACCGGGATTCTAACTCCGATCGCCCTATCATCGGCAGTCTAGTCTATTGCGAGAGTGACGCCTTAGACCATGCGGCCACCGAAATAGATTGGATGTTACATAATAGTTTTATCCGACATGACCCCATAGCCGACAAATAAACTATAGGCCTACGTACACTTTATTATCTCGGAGGTATTAGATAATGAGGTTTTGTAGCTAATTAACACAGCTTACAACGATTTCGAGGATCATTCGGGAAATTGAAACAATAATGATATGCCAGATAGGAGACAAGCGTTTTAATACGCCCGCCGGCCCCGGACCACGATGGAAACGATCGAACAAATGAAATGTATGATAATGGCCGGTAAACTACTATCCTCCTCTACTCGTATAATAGACAATAAAGGAATTTGGCGGCGCGTTTGTTCCTGGATCGTTCAGGAAATATGACCATAATACCTTCATTGCTACAAACGAGGGTTCAAAGCGTCACTTGCAGACTTCATTTGGTTATGTAGAACTAACCCTTTATTCATTAAAATCAATCTTTCTTGGAAAACTAAGTAGTTTCATAGGAGAAGAAATTAATTACTATTACATTGATTCTTTAATTGTTTTGAATTGTAACCCATCCGGGCTCTTGGTTTTTCTTTCGGGTTATACGTATATAATTATGTATGAATTATTTTAATGTGTTAAGGACGAGGGAGGAGAGAGGAACACTATTAAGGAAAAACCACCCTCAGTACACCCGAACAATCGAACCTCGATCTCCCCATCATCGACCCTCTAGGCCAGGGGTCAGCAAACTACGACCCGTGGGCCAAATCCTGCTCACCGTCTCTTTTTGTATGGCCCACGAGTTAAGAATGGTTTTTATATTTTCAAATTTGAATTCAAATCCAGCATCATTTTTCCTAACTTGATGTAAGTTCAGATGTCATTTTAATATTTCAAAATCGATTTGACCGTTTAATTGAGGAGCTTCCACCCAACCTTCAACTATAAGTGATTAATTTGCAGTATGATGGCATGCTTAAAAAAAATTATTATTATTAGTCTATTATTATTATTATTATTTTTATTATTATTATTATTATTATTATTATTATTATTATTATTAGCACCGCGTCTTACTACTCGTTCGGGTTGTACGCACTTATGCTGATGTGTAATGGTAGGGTGACTGTGATATGAAATGGAGGACCTACAGTTTAACATGGGATCCGAACCACGGTGAAGGCCTGGCATTCCACACATTCACAAGTTGTCATTAATACATGTCTTGTCAAAGGTGAAGGAAGGGTTTGGCAATCAGATAAATCTGTGCTGGGACCGAGGATTGAACCCCGGACAGAGGATTGAACCTCTGCACAGAAGTCCGACACCTTACCCCCTAGACCATCAGGCCACCGCAAATTTAAAGATAAGAATCTAACAGAATTCGATAATTGTCTTCCAAGCGATGAATATAGTCAATTGAGATAATATGTTCGGGGTTATATATATGCATTTGGCAGCACCTACCTGTGCGAAAAAATATTTTCAAAGATGAAATACGTAAAATCTCAATACAGGTCAGCATTAACATATAAATATTTGCAATCAATTTTAACTATAGGTAGTGAAAACTTTGAGCCCCAATTCGGTGAAATGTTATCTCAAAAAACGCAATTCCATTCTTCTCATTAGTAGAACTGTATTTCAAACAAGTGTAGTTATTATTACTATTATTATTATTACGGTACATTTTACTCAGTAAATTTGTGAAAACTTTTTTTCTTGTTATTTAAGTTGGCAAGCCTATCTACATAAATATCCTCGAGTTTGCTTCTTGGCCCTCAGAGCCTAAAATATTTCCTATTTGGCCCTTTACAAAAAATGTTTGCTGACCCCTGCTCTAGGCTGATTTGAGAGTGAATTCTTAGATCATTCTACAACCGAAGTGGGTCAAACAAACTCTTGGTTGATCTCTTGTAAATTATTAACTAGACCAATGGTTCTCAATCTGTTGTTCATAGCAGTGTGTTAGGTGGTCCACAGACAGGATCTCAGAGGCGAACATTTTTTTTTGGAAGAGCTAAACAGTACAAAATTGACCAGCTTTAAGAAACCAAATTTGATTCAAAAAAAGTTGTATTTTAATGAAAACATGCCCATTAGAAGAACCTATGGCTTTGGCAAGGGAACAGGTAGGTGGCTGGTCCGCATATGCGTCGAACGCCTGTTATGTGGTTCTCAAATGCATGAATGCTTATCAAATGTTGGCAAAAGTTTGAGAAACGTTGATCTAGATTAAGGACGGCCAACCTTTTTTTACGCTCGGGCCAGTAAATTGTTAGAAACCATTTGTCGGACCACTGTTACCAATTCTCACCCCTCCCTTTCCCCCGCTTGTCAACTATTTGTCCACTAAACGCATTAAGAAGCTAAGAAAACCATATTAATTGTTCTTGTTTGCATTAACAATTACCATAAACTAAAATATAAGGTTATTTTAGAAGACTTTTTAAAATAATAAAACCCATGTGCATGTAAACCAGTCATTTTATTAAGATTCTATGATCATTCACAAGATAATAGAAGAAAATAAAGTTAATTGACATGAAGAAAACTATTTATTCTCCTCTAGGAATTGAAATAATTGAAAATAATTATGAAATAGATGTTCACCACAATCAATTATTTCCTCTTCAAAAACTTATTTTAACTCTCTTAGATCGAGTTCCAGTGATCGAATCATATTGACGCAACGTTAAACAGGATCAATTGAATTATGAAAAAGCCACAAAGCCACAAAGCCATTCTGTGAATGATAGTGGTATGAAAATAAACTTCCTCTTTAAATACTGTTCAAGCAAAAACAAAAAACAAAAAAAAACACCCTTTCTCTTTCTTAGCATAGTCGTAGCAACATCCGTTCATATCCTCTCAATTTTATCCCACTTAAGTTTGCTCCCATCTACATCACATTTTTCTCTAGAAAGATTTTCACTGCCTCAAATATACCCCTTCTAGCTATTGTGGTCGATAATTTACAAGAGCGTGAACTAGAACTAGAGCGAACTAGAAGTTCTTGAAATACGTCTAAGTTGCCATACATGCCTTTTACACGGGAAATACATTATAAACAGTGTCTTGGCAAGCCACTGTTCAGCCCGCGGTCCATAGGTTGTTCACCCCTGAACAAGATGATCGAACTCGTGGTATCAAACCCAGCCGGTGTCGACGGATTTTTATTGAGTGATAAAAATCCGTAGCACAACTTTCTTTGGAGGAGAAGCAAAGCCGTCGGGTCCCATGTCGATTGTGACAAGTAAAAAACCCTGAAAGGTAGACCTATGTGAAAATAGCTTTCCGGAAAAGTTGGTAAGCCCTTTAGCGCTCGCTCATAGAAATGCAATGTGGAGGTCGAACGGGGAGCCACCACACTTCCTTAACTTCCCTAGTGCATTTAATTTCTACCAGATGGCGCAAGTAGCACTAACCAGCCGAAGGGTTGCGTGCCTGCCCAGCTCCGGACGTATAGAAATCCCATCAAACCAACCTTCGGGTTGTTGACTTAAGAAGATACATACACCAGTCCGTAGTGAGTATGTTTAATTATTTAAGGGGCCCTTAATTCCGGCAAGCTCTAGAACGTCTCTTTCCCCTTTAACGAATGGTGGGCTGATGGTCTGACTCCTTGTTTCTTTGTTTGTCTTATAAATAAGTAAAGATCAGTCGCTCGTGGTCAGCACATTACTAACTGGAGTATACTAAAACATAATCACAGGTTCGAAAAATAAATTGGGACAGATTTAAGTCATAGTTGTTATTTTTATTTATTTTAGCACTACGTTCTCTTATACGCTTATATACTAATTACGCTAATGGTTTTAAGGATTATAAAGATAGTATTTATATTAAATTTATTCACATTTGCGTGGAACGAAAATTGAACACTATGTTGTAAAAACCACCTTCAGTACACTCGACTGAGATTCAAACCTCGATCTCCCCGCCATTAGCAGTTTAGTCTACTGTGAGAGTAGCTCGTTAAACCATTCGGTCAATGCAAATTGTATTTTTGTGTATTTTTGTTTGATTTATTTTCAATTTGAACATTGAAAACAGTAATATAGGCTGCATATATTTTAAAACACACAAGTTAGCCAGATTAAATGGAATTGGCTATTGATATTTCAAAAATAGTTTTTTTAAGTTAATCCAACGTCTACTTTTCATAAATTACCACCAATATGCTAGGTGTTTATTTCCGGTGAAGCGGTTGATTGCGATAATTGTGTTTATAGTAATTAAATAGAAAACACTCACAGTAATTAGACCGTCTAATCGATTCAGAAGAAAAAACCGTGAAAATTAAATACTGTTTAAATACTTTTTTTTTGCATTGACACGTTTAACACAAATCTATGTTGTTGTTTTTCCACTTTTTTGGGTTTTTTTTATCACCACGTCTTACAACCTGTTCAGCTCATACGCATATATGATAATTACTCTAGCGGGGTAGGGATGAGGAAGGAAGCATTTTAGAGAGAATCTATACGCATTTGCGTGGGAGGAGAGTGGGAAACCATATATGAGAAAACCACCTTCAGTAGACCCGACCGGTATTCGAATACCAATCTACCCGTCATCAGCAGACCAATTAAAAACCTAGAGTGACGCCTGAGAGCACTCGGCGACTGAAGCGGGTAATTTAGGTTTTTACCAATGGGCCAGAAGGTCTCCCGAGGATAAAAATAAAAATACAAACTCCTCCTCTGCCGATAGTTCCCCAGGAATATCAGACCGCCCTTCTAGAAATGTAGTTCGTGTCACGTGCCTGGTGCCAGCCTGTACATCACAGTCCACGGTTAATGACCCAGATGTCCAATAACAAGATAGAAAAGGCGAGCTTCAGTCGTCAAATTCAAACGATGTGGACGACTTAACTCGCTATTGATTTCCTTCCCGCTAACGAGGTTTTAACGTCCTGGAAGGAAGAACACATTACTTGACGCAAATGTCCGTTGTGGGAGCAGTCGTCGCTTGAGGAGGAACTGTGTCAAGTTGACTCAATAAAGCTTTTGGTGACGCAGGTAACTTATTTGTAACGTCAGAAGAATGATGGGGGGGGGGAAGAGACGTCTTAGCTCTCCTGTCCGTATGTATGGCTCAGTAAAAGTTTGTTATTTTTGGGGGGGTTCAATGGCGTGGGTGAAGGGAATGGGTTGGGGGAGGCGGTACCTAGATCCTGTTTTTTTAGTACCGCGTCTTACTACCCATTCGGGTTGTACATTTACGTACTAACTACGCTAATGGTTCTAGGGATTAAGAAAGTTATATTTATAGGAAGTGTACCCCTATTTGCGGAGAGGGAGAATGGAAAACCACACTCAGTACACCCGACCAAGATTCAAACCTCAATCTCCCCGTCATTGGCTGTCTGGTCTACTGCGTGGGTAGCGCGCTAGACCATGCGACCCTCAAAGCGGGTTGATCCTATTTTATATATATATATATATATATATATATAAAAATCCATTAAATACAGACATGTCCCGCTAATATGGTGAGTTAGGTTCTAGACCATAACCTAAAGTGAGTCACAGCTTTTTTTTTTTTTAACTTTCCAATGGCCCGCCTCGGTGGTCACATTGTCTAAGGCGCTAATCTCGCAATAAACTAGACTGTCGATGACTGGGTGATCGCAGTTCGAATCCCTGTCGGGTCTATTGAGGGTGCTTATTCCTTAATGTTTTCCCATTCTCCTTCCACGCAAATGCGCATAGCTTACCTCTAAAATGCTTCCTTCTTCAGCCCTATCCTATTAGTGTAAATAGATGGATAACCCGGACGGGTGGTAAGACGAGTGTGGACTTTTACAACTTACAATATAACTACGCAAGGCCTTTGGTTCGAATCTCAGGTGGAAACTTTGACCAAGACTTTAGAAAGCTGCGCATGAATTAATTGTAGCCTACATTTGACATTGACAAGGACGTGTCACGTGCTAAAGAGACTTTTTTTTATGAAAAACTCCATACTGTGTAGGTCTATTTATACTGTGTATGTACGTATATGTAACATAATCTATATTGAAGAAATTAAGCTGGGCCTAGACGATAAAATAAAGCATAGATAAATATATTTAGAATTAAATATGTGCCAAAGAATTGCAAAGTTTTACCATTTACATACTATTACCTATATTATAGTAGAGCCCCGTAAAAAAATAGTGAGAAGGCCAAGTTAACCCCGTTCCAGATCCACTGCTTCACAGAAAGATCTGGAGGGCCCAGGGATTGAACCCAGGACCTCTGGATATAAAACAAAATTATATTTGTTTTAAAAGTTTTGCACCAGTTTTTAAATCCATATTTTAATGCAAAGAAAGGGGGAGGATAATTTCCCCCATATTGTGCTATTAAAGGGTTAGTCCTTTCTCCATAGCAGTTTATTGTATCGTCCTTGGGTAGGTCCTGGGGTAAACGATCAGTGCTACCAACACCAGGCGAGCAATAAAACCGCCAGGCTTCAGTACATCCATCTTGGGGGAAGGTAATTTCCTTTGCAGCGACTCTCACACCAGTCCTCTTTTTTTTTTTTGTTGCCCTAATCGAAATTTGTTTGTGGTTTTATTTTCTATTTCTTTTCTTTTTCATTTCTTCGCTCCTGTAAGAGTGGAGGAAATAAAAGCCACCTGGGGCCCATTCAACTCGCCTTATTTGGATTTTATTAGGTTTCAACTGAAGAGAAACTTCAACAATGCTATGCTTTTCACTATAGTAGCATTCTCAGCTAAACTTAAAGTTATTAAAATTTGCTTTACAGCTTCTTGCTTTTATCAGTTACCTTCTCGTATGAAATGGGTAAAAAAAAATTGTATCTGTATTAATAATACTATTTATTTTATTCAGACATATGCATATATTTTAAATGAAATATTTCATTTTTAAATTAAATTATTGTAATTTTTATGTAAGTACTTTGTGTTTGAACAAAATATTTTTGCGAGGATTAAAACATTAATTCGAAATTATTGTTTCACTAAGATTCAATAATTGAATTTTTCAACTAATTTTGATTAAATCTTTTGTTTTCTATTTCAACAAACACCACGCCAGGCGTCAGTGCCCATAAAGTAACTACAGTAGAGTCTAGAAACCTCGACACACTATAACTCGACACGCGCAAGTGCATACAGCTGTTAACGCCGGTCCTCACGATCCAAGATCATTCAACTGTATAACCTCTCAGTTTGTTTGTGTAACTCGAGTGGAACAGTCGTATTGTGGTGTTTGTACAAGTGCTGTGTTTTTTAGTTTTTCAATTCAGTAATGTGTTATTCGAATCAATACAATATTATATGTACAATACTTTACTGCATTTCTGTATACTACATGAATGTATACAAACCATTATATTAACACGTAATATATTGTACTATACGTATATTACTGTTACTGTACCGTACAATACTACAGTACAGTACAACTGTACCTATAACATTAGCTACTGTACTAGAGCATTTTCGCGCTTACCCAAAGGTCCCGGGTTCGATTCCCGTGTCCAGATGTCGTTTTTCAACATATTCCACTTGGAATACAACCAGGGTCCTCTTGAGTTTCGATCGATAACACTAACCACTAAGCCGTGGTGACGGAATTTCACTGTAATTGATTTAATAAAAATAGTCGGCAAATGGTTCAGTTATTTTTGTGTTAATTTTATGTTTAAAATTAAACGCTTAATTTATTCTAAATATATGTGCCCTTTGACTAGTTTAGAGATGACAGCATTAATTAGGGAGTATAAGTAAACTAGCTTTGTGTATGTTTCGAGCTATACATAAAATAATATATAGCTTAGAATCCAATTTTCATATTAAGGATCTAATCTGACAGCTATAAATTTGCTAGATCTCGTAGCGGCGCTCTAGTTAACACTAAATACGCCGGCTACATGAACATGGGGAATATACATGATAGGTTAACACTTGAAATCATAAGATTCAATTGCATGTTGACATAAGAGTTTAATAGAGCAAACAAATCAAGCAATTACAAGGTAGACATCAGAGCACAATCCATCATTTTCAATGTTGACCTATTGAGTAGGCCAAAATAACCAACATAATAAGATAAAAATTGACACACTCATAGAGTGAACTAGGCGTGAAGCGCCATTGGTTTAATACTACAACTAAACTCCGCTATTGTTATGAACTATCACACCACTCTTAAAATAGGTATAAACATACTTCCTAGAGAAAAAGACAAAACTGAAGTTATTTTAAGTTACTCCCCGACGGGAGACACAGACTACTAACACAATACAGTAGCAATAGTAAATTTGTTGCAACATACATCTAATGGATCATGACAGGCGAGCAGGACTGACTCAGAACCTACTCAACTTCAAATACAAACCACCCTATTTTAAGAGGTGAGAACGATATATGACAGTGAAGCTAGCTTGATCTAATTGAATAAGTTACACAAGTTTAAGATAATAGTCTATTTGTCCCGGTCATAGAAACACCGGGAAAGTCGACATTCAGGATTCTAGGTCTCCATACAGTATAGGCTGACAAGTAACCAATTAGTATAGTCAGATATTATGAGTTAAACCACAATAAACCTAGGTGCCAACCACATACCAGGCAAAGGTTATAATCTATCAACAAGGTATCTTGCCACCTCTGAAGGGAGTCAGACATGAACATCAAATAGGGTGCGGGCTTAGCTAGAAAGAAGGGTAGTAACAAACACACAGGTTGTACACCGCCATCAGGTGAACAACAAAGCGTGAGGCACCAAGGTTCCACAAGAATAGCTCACCATTACCTAACTAGGTCTTGACATCGGGCCTGGAATAACCTAAACTCCCCCTTTTCCACCTGATGGCACAGCAGACCACAATACGGTTATATAGGCCTAGGCCAAGGAGTGAGACACACTCTAATGAAACCACTGGTCTTAAGGACCAAGCAGAAAAACAAGAAATACGTATGATCTCTCATGACATGCTCAACATGACATTGCCAATGAAAACCTAACCTAATTATACATTTAAATAGTTAATAAACTCAAGAGTGACAGACGACACTCTCAACTTGTAAGAAAAATCCCTTTTACTTTACATGATATAATTTAAGTCTCTTACTCCCTTCTAAAGAAAAGTTTATAGTTTACGGCAAGTTATTTCCGGCTTTCCGGCGAGTCTGACGGCACCATCATCGTGACCACAATGTCTTGATGTACAGTAGATCGGAGAGACGTCGGTCGTCGAATATTAGATTGGAACTGTGTTTTTGTTCCCAGCGGACCGAGGCATTTTATACTTGTTGAACAGAGTGGGGGGTGGGGTAGAAGCACCCCTCGACCTTGAGAACAGCACGTAGGCGCTCGGCCATGGCGAGCTAATGGATTTTAGCTCGCACAATCATGTGACTTTTTCACCTTTCAAGAGATCGTCTACGTTTCATGACCTACCCTGCTGTTTGGTCTCCCCTGGACCTAAATGTCTATATGAGTGTGTTTCAAGGTCATCGCCTATAAGTTTCATCTAGTTCAAATGCAGTAACTAACCACTTCAAGAAAATGTAATGTTGGGGCTTCACTCGCTTCGTATTGCCTCTCTCCTTGCTATCACTGCGCTTCCCCCCCTCCTGCGTTAGCCGTACGACGTGATTGGCTAACACCTGTTCTCCCCTTCCCTTTTACCTCTCAATCAGGAATTTGAATTAATATATCGCTCGAGCAGAATAATACACACAGCTCGTAATAATTTACGCCTGATCGAGTCTCTAACTGTATCTTCTCTATTGCAGCAGTTCTAAGTAGACCCTGGCCGGAGTCATCGCAGGGGCTACCTAGAAGTGCTGCGCCTGCCCTACCACTGGGGCTACAATCACGCTGAACTAACACAGCTGGTTTCTGCGTTCAAGTCGGCCCACGTACCGACTGTTTTGTGGCCGGACTTTCTCATATCCGCCTGCGTACGGTTTGTACTGTTACTCACCGGGCATTGTATGTTTTAATATGTAATTTCAAATGTTTAGTGATGAGTCATGAGAAGGTTAAGCTTCGGCTCAGCTTATTTGGGAGTTATGAAGCGCTCGTCTCTTTCTAGGTCAATCGCCTGGATAGTTGATGTAGTATTGAGCTAGTTTAGCCTATGCTATAAAGTTGCTACAAGAGTCAACTAGGGCGAGATAGTTCAATGAGCAAATATAGTTTCATGTTGACATGTACTACTTGTGTTACGGCTTATCCGCACCAGTTTGAGTTATGTTAAAACTATGTTTATATACAGCCGTCAGTATGGCTATTTGGCTAATTAACGTTAGATTGGTTGTTTGGCAATGTTATCTGTATTATTAAGAAGGGAACGTCCCGAATCACTAATGGGGAGTGGCAGATATGTATTGATGGCCTAATTAGGTATGTTGGCCTTAGTTATGTTGTTAAGTATTCAATTATTTTGGGATCCTATATTTTACTACTTATTGTTGGCTCCGCCCTTGGCAGTAAGTTTATTTGAAGCCCAGTAGACGGCCTCCTTATGTCGAGCTCTCGTTCTAGTTGGACTTGTTGGTTACACCTTGTAGTCAAGTTTTGTTCATGACTGTGGCCACTATAGCTCTTGGCTGTAGCTATGTTGCCCTAACTGGGGCTAATTATCCCCGTATTTGAGGGACTTGGTTAGCACCTCATTGTGACTGTGATGTTAACTCACTATAAGTTGCCTTAGACAGAGCGTTTGGTTATTTAATTGCTAGATGCCTAAGTAGCATGGCTTCTTAAGAGCCTACGTGAGCATAAGCTAATGGGTTTAGGATCATATGCATTGGGGTACCGACATTTAATCTCACGAGCTCTTCCTTAGGGTCAATTCAAGAGATTTCCTTAAATGTTTATAATAATAAAAAAAAACCGTCGCAGCCTAGTTTGTTGAGGTTAGCGAGTTGTAGGGATTGTCTTCTTGTGAGCTATTAGGATCCGGGATATTGATACCAATTTGTAATTTGCTAAAGTTAACTACTCTTACCTCATTTGCCTGTGCTTACGGGGCTCAGTGTACTAGATGTTTTGTTTTTAGTTTATTAAGTATTTTTTTACCAACTAGTTGTGATTCTATATTCTACAATCTAAATATATTTATACGAGAAGACAACGGAAACCAAATGAACTATATCCTATGTCTCCTACTGTACTCTGTTTAAATTACTCTTTAATAAAACTCTGTAATCATTGTATTTCTTTCTTTATGTGTTTGTTACCTTCTCTAACCATTAGTGAGGGTACAGATAGTTTAGTTGAGTCAAGTCTAAGAGTTGACTGGAGGCTCGTGTGTGCAACTCTTCCGATGGAGCCGTTCTTACCCAGCGATGTTCCCGAGGCGTGGTATGTAACAAATTATGTTATAACATTTATATATATATATATGTTATAACATAATTTGTATATATTTTTATATATATATATATATATATAAATAACTAGATATCTATATATATTATTTCGTGAAATGATTTTCTCTAGCAGATTTAGTTTGTACGGGCCAGGACTGGTTAGCCCACTACAATCTTTACAGTAAACATGCCAAATATGGGCCCCTTTTTTGTAATAGAGATATTTCCCGTTTATGATTTTTTTCTAAACAGTAAAAATTCCTTAATACCTTTAATATCATTTCTTGTACATGATAAGATCACAAAAAAACCATACACTAACACAATCAGTACATTTATAATACATTATTTGAAAATACACAGTGGCCCATATTAGGAAGGTATATGTCCTATTATTCCTTAATGTGTTTCCACTCCTCTTCCAGAAAATGCTGGTACACTTCTTATATATTAAACCTGCCTCATTCCTAACACTAGCGGAATTAGCACGCATGTGTACAGCCCCAACGAGTACAGGGCTACCACTATTTACTTACTACTGAATTACCCTGTGTTTTCAAGATTTCCCAGAAAGAATTCCCATTTTTCCAGGCCTCGTAGGTAGAAGAAACGCTAATAACATTTCATTTTTCATCAAATTGACTAGTGTAAAGTCATATAACTTATGTTTACAACAGGATTATTTTAAGAATAATGGGTGATACATCTTCTATCGCTACACAACCCTTGTTTAAGGGGTAGTAAGGCATGTTTAAATCAGCGTGATTAGTCATTTATTTCACTTTTTCATCCATCCAAAGACTTAATATTTCTAACCTGATGTTAAATGTCCCAAATTAACAAATATCCCCGTATTTATACCAGATTTTGCAAAACACCCTGTCTTTTGCCGGTTTTACAGATGCGCGGCAACCTTAGAGTAGTCATACGCGGTTCTAAAAACTAAATTGTGCAATTTTCAAACTAAACGCCCCCTTGATACACATTTTTAATAAGTAGGTTTGTGTTTTTATCAATCTTCNACATTTCTGTGAGAATGCCCCATTTGTCAAGCATGACTGTGGGTCTGCCCCCACCCCCCGCGAAGACTCCCCTATCACGTTTCATCTCCATTAATAGCCCGGAACGTTTTACCACTCTCCATTCCGCTGTGACATGGCCGTGCCCAGATGTGTGGGGAATACGAAGTAAAGCGAGGAGGTGGACTATTGTGGTGGGGGGTTAGTGGTAAAGGAGGGGAGGGGAGGTTAAAGAGGAACTGCTCTGTGTACCATACGTCAATATAAAAGCTTGATTCACACGTTCGCTCAAAATGAAGAGCAAAATCTGTTCCAGTGTCGTAGCAACTCACTCGCTGTATGTTGTTGACCCATGATGCATTGCAACGCAAACTTTAAACAGCTGACTATCAACATACTTTATTTTCTAGTGGATAGACACATATTTTAAATCATTCTCGGGATCAATGGATGTTTTCCTGTTATAAACGCTGTGTCGTGGCACAACCCAATGCATCGACACACACACACTTAACATTAACGGGTTATTTCAAATCTCCTCACAACGGCCAACGAAGCTGGCTACTGTTAGCCCTACAGCGCATACACTATCACATGCGCATGCGCACTGATTTGAGATGGTTGGTTCTGAAAGTTGATTGGTTCTCCCGTGCCGAAGATCTCAGGGTGAGCGGAAAAGCAGAGATAAGTTGAACTTCAGCAGAACAGCTTGCGCCGATTAGGCGGAAGTTTTGTGAGAAGCAACAAAAGAAAATTGAACGTCTCTAGGAGCGCCAGGCAGCTCCTAGGGCAGTGGTTCTCAATTACTTCTCAGCGCGGGCCACACTTATATAAAAAAAAATTCCATAGATCGGGCCAGAGAGTGTGGAAACTTAATTTGAAAAATGTACATAATGTACTCAAAATTAAAACTAAGTACCTCAAATATTATGAACACTATTTTTATTTTAGGATTTAAAAAATAGAAATTATAAAACAAACTTTACTTTAGTTATCAAGAAACTAATGAGAAAAATGAGGGCGATTTCCTTCAACAATTTGTTTAAAATCTGGAGTATAGGATGTAGTTGCTATTATTAGGGCGTTTTCAACATGAACGTCTGTTAATTGGTTCTTGTAACATTTTTATATTGTTTATGTCAGAGAAGCTTAATTCACATTTTGTAGGTAGACCCAAACATAGTTAAAATTAGAATGGAAGGTTTCTTACAATTTGGATAACTAGTCATAAATTTACCCCAAAAATTACACATTGACTCGCCTTTAAATCTACTTTTCAGTTCTTCTGAACATCAATTAATTCAAACTGTAAGTCACTTTGCTCCATATTAAATAACAGTCCTTTAGCACTTTCGGATATCTCACATACCTGGGCAGGGGTCACAGCAAAGGGATATTTTATGAATACCTGCACTACTTTGGGCAGTGTAAACTCTGCAAACTTTGACTCAAAATTTACTATTAAGCTTACAAAAAAAAGTGTTAGGGCTATTTTCACAGATTTAATCAAACACTCTTTCCTTTCGGTTATCTTCTTCCATTTCCAAATATTCCACAAACACTTTAACATGAATAAACTTCTGTTGGGTAAAATCGTCCTTCATCAGCAATAGTTTGGTCTTGAAATTCTGATACACTTAAATTATATCGATAACAGTTTTCTCTTTCCCCTGCAACTGAAGGTTTAATTTATTCAAGTGGCCAAACATATCACTTAAAAATGCAAGTTTTATTAAGACTCCATTATCAGTCACTAAGAACAGAAAGTTTTGTGCCATGGGCCAGTCTTACATCATTCGCTGACCGCATCTGGCCCGCGTACCGCCTATTGAAAACCACTGTCCTAGGAGCTAGTTTAGCATATTAATCGTTTAGATACTAATTTGAGTCATAATGACTAATCCTTGATACGACAAGAAGAAAAAAAAGAAGTTACCTACACATCAAGAATTTGCCTAGTCCCAACCCTAAGGGGGTTCATAGTCTCTGGTAAAAATTAAATTTACATATCAATTTATTAAGACATGAATAAATCTAAATTAGGGAGAGCGGGGGAACCCCACACAGTTGAACAATACCGCACACCCTCATACAGCTCACTTTGTTCACTGTGGAAAAATGCCTACCATGGCATACTCTAGCGGCTTATAGGGTGAACTAAATAACGTAAGCTCAAAACACAAGTGGCCTTTGTTAGTGTGTGATCATTGTTTACATAGTTTTATTCATTTGCTTACTATTTTCGATAGTATTCATTAAAGGTAAGTCCATTCGGATGTATATTTCCTATTTATTCATAAACATCTACAAAGAGAACTCGGTTTTAACAATAAGTCCATACCATTAAATATTCCTTCTAAATAACACAATATTTGTTGAAGAGGTAGAAAATGGCGAAAAGTGTTGTGGGGTAATCCCGCACGTTTAGAGGGGGCGTTCCCGCACAGTGTCCCCCCTCTTGTTTCTTACGGAAATATAAAAATAATTGTTTCTTATTTTTATATTCCCTAAACCTACGCGTAAGCATGAGATTTAAAAGTAAAGAATTTAACTAGAATTGAACACTAATGTATTTATACTCTATGTGTGGTTTCTTTAGAATATTTAAAGTGTTTATCTTAGCATAGTTCGGAATTTTGATATTATATTTAGACCAATAACTAGTGTAACAGTCACGATGAATTGAAAATCAAACAGGTATTAACATTCAAAGTGGAAATTGTTTTTGTTCTTTAATATAGTTATTTACAATTATTGAAGACCTGAAAATTTGAACCAGATAAAGCCCAAAAACTAAATATACAAAATGTACCAAAAAAACTTAATTTTCAAAACAACATAATGAAATTTTAAAAAACTTGTATCATTAAAATACATATAAAAACGAACCCATATCTTAGAAAAATATTTTTTTCTGGATATTTTATAATATTTTTTATTTATTTGAGGTATTTAACGTGCACTTTCTGAACCAAGCGATTATATCACCACACTACAGATTTCTACAAGAGAAAACGTAAGAGCCTACGAATTTTGCTGGAAAGGTACTTTCACATACTTTCCAGGGCTCTTTTATATACCACAATTGGCATGGGATCAACAGCTTTATTCCCCTCCGAAGGAAGTTGTGCTACAAAATTGTATTGATCATTAAAATTCCGTCCACCTCAGCTAGGTTTTAAACCATGAACATAGGATCCTGAGGTGAGCACTTTACCTCAAGACCATCGATAATTTTAGAGTAGATTTCATTTATATCAATTTCATGATGTTGGTATTTACTTGATTTTCATTCTCAGGTTTTCAATTGTGTTTTTATTAATAATTATTAGTCTGAATGTGTAATTTGTAACACAACACAAGCGTTTATAGAATATCAATATATATATTTTTTAAATCAAAAACCATTTATATTTTACTATATTTTAGATGCCAAGAAAGAGATAAAGGAAAACAGATAAAGCGAAATGGACTGGAGACGTGATGAAAGAAGCCTTAAAATCAATGAATAAAGGTGTAAAACTGATAGCAGTATCCAGGGCACATGGAATTCCTGTTTCTACTCTAAAGGATAGATATATAAGTCTGGTCAGTCACAAGAGGCACGTTTAGGAAGAAAAAGCTACCTTTTCTGATGAACAAGAAAAATAAATGGCTAAACAAATCATTATGATGGCTAAATATTTAATGGAATATCACCCATCGAGCTTCGAAAAATTTCTTTTGAATTTGCAAGTAGAAATATCATACCACACAATTTCAACACCACTTTAAGAACTGCTGGTAAAGACTGGCTCAGCGGGTTTCTGCGGTGAAATCAAGAAATCAGCCTTCGGAAACCAGAGGCAACAAGCGTGAGGCGAATTCTAGGTTTCAATCAGGATGCTGTGCAAGAATTTTTCTCAGATTTGGAAGGAGTAATGGAAAAACATAAGTTCCCTGGCTCGAGAATCTATAATATGGACGAAACGGGAATCTCAGCTGTCCATGCCCCACAGAAAATCTTATGGCCTAAGGGGCAAAAGCAAATAGGATCAACAAAAAGCTGGGAGGGAGCCAAAAATATTACCATATGTGATGCTATGAGTGCAAATGTAAGCTTTGTACCCCCTTTGTTTATTTTTCCTCGATTAAGAATGAGACTTACACTCGCCAAAGGTGGTCCAGAAGAATCAATTTATCATTGTTCTAAGAATGTCTGGATTAATGAAGAGCTGTACATTATTTGGCTTCAACATTTCGCGAAATGTGTGAGACGAACCAAGAACAAACCAGTTCTACTAATCATTTATATTCATGGCACTCACAAATCACTACAGGCATTCACATTTTGTCGAGAGAATAGAATCGAAGTCTTGACAATTCCACCTCACACATCACATAGACTCCAACCTCTGGACCTTACTTTTTTTGGTCCGCTGAAAACTGCTTATAACAGAGAGTGTGGTTTATTTCTTAAGACCTTTCCTTATGAGAAGATATTACCTGATTATGTTTTCCTTTTTAATAAGGCTTTCATAAGGATAGCAACAATTGAAAGGGAGTATCCGGTTTTTCCTCGTCAGGAATCTTTCCCCTTAACCCAAACAAATTCACGGAAGAAGACTTTGCACCAGCAGCAATGCCCCAAGCTCTTAATATTATTCAAGAGGATGTTCAGGATAGCGTTCAGGAAAGCATAGAAAACAGTGTATGTTTAAAAACTTAAACAGTGGACACTCCACAACCATCTACTTCAAAAATAGTCTCTGTTAAAGATATTACACCCATTCTAGCTTATAAACCATTAAAGCAGCCCCGTTCATCAAGACTGCAAAGCTCTGTTATTTTTACAGCAACGCCCATGAAAAAAACCACTTGAAGCAGATTTCAAACTTAAGAATAAAACAATCAAAGAAAATGAGAAAGAAGCAAAGAAATAGGAGAACATAAGAAAATGTGAAATACAAAAGAAATGTAGGTTAAAAACAAAGATTATTCCAAGAATGAAATTAATAATAAAAATAAAATGTGCTGTTATTGCGAAAAAAACTTCTCCAAGATAGCTCAGATGAAGGAGAGAATTTATCAAATCCCTGCGATGACGATGAACTTGAAATGGATGATATTGGACCTGAATCTTCTAATAGTTTGCCTATGTTTAACAATTCAGATTCTAATTGTACGTTTTGTGGAGAATTTGGGAGGAACAAGGAGTTGTGGTTCAGATGTGTTTTTTGTTCAAGTTGGCCGCAGGGTGGACCCCTGGTATGATGCCAGTACATTTCCTCTAAAATCTACCTTCTTCATCCTACGCCATTTGTGTCAATATTCTGATATTCAGGACCAATAAAAAAATAGAGCATTACTGTTTCAGTTTCAGTAAATGAGATATTCATATCGTCAAGTCCATTGTAGACAGTCGGATTCCGCTGATTAACAAATTAATTAGACCTTGCCAACTGACCTTGATTAAAAGTTAATTAATTACCTTACAGGTAGCTTTAATGGACGCTCTTTATCAAATTTAAAAAATCGCACGGTACTGACTTGGCTCAGCGGCACATGCACATCTCTTTACTCATGCCAGAACTCAACAACTGTCCAACACAATAATAGGTACTTAATAAGTCATGTTTACTCACGTTTGTGTAAATAAGCCTCTCAAGGTCAATTGTTCCAAACGCGGCATGTAGCGAGTCAAATTAAAATATAATTAAATATAAACCTTCGCTTGTCTTCATGCAGTAAATTCTACATTTGATTTAGAGCAATGTCATATTGAATTGTATTTTTGGGAGTTTATCATAATACAGTTTACATTCAGAACAGAATCCGTGTTTATCTCATTTACTTTCACAAAGGTGGAAGTGTGAAGGTCGCGTTAAAAGGTAAGTGTTTTTGCAGTTTTTATAACAAAACATTTTTGAGGTCAAAAGAAATCAAAACATTTATCCAGTACAAACATAGAGTTTAATTTTATTCACAAGGTGATATCATAGTTTGTTTAACCACCATGGAGGGACAAGCAGACGGCTACGTCTACTGTTAAGAAATGATTTTAAATAACTCCTTAAATGGGAATCTTGTGTATCTTTCTTGTTCTGTTTAGATTTTTTTTACGCAACAACGTATTAATTTTACCCACTTTAGTGGCCACATGGTCTAAGGCGTCACTCTCGCAGAAGACCACACTGAAAATGACGGGGGGATAGAGGCTCGAATCTCAGTCGGGTGTACCGAGTTTTTTCCAAAATGGTTTTCCACTCTCCCTACGCGGAAATTCTGGTGCAATTCCTTTAAATGTAACCTTTCTCATCCTTAAATCCACTAAATAAAAATATGTTCGTATAGTCTAAACGGGTAGTTAGATGCGGTGCCAAGAAATATAGTAATTTTAAATCATTCATCGTGATATTAATCACCGTGTCTTTCTACCTGTTCAGGTTGTACGCGTATATGATAATTACTCTAATAAGATAGGGGTGAGGAAGATAGTATTTTAGAGGTAATCTACCGGCTTATGCTTGGAAGGAGTGGGAGACCATTTAAGAAAAATTACCTTCAGTACACCCGACCGGGATTCTAACCCCGATCTCCTCGTCATCAGCAAGCCAGTCTAACACGAGAGTGACGCATTAGACCATTCGGCCACTGAAGCGAGTAACTATAAAATGAAAACTGTCGGTAATCAGCTGTTTCTAGTTTGTGTTGGAAAGTCATCATGGACCAACAAAATGTTTCTACTAGAGTGTGATCCGCTGCGCGATTCAAGTAGATTCCTATCGCTTATCTCTATTTTCATAGCACGTGTGAATCGAGCTTTAGAGTTTAGACAATTCGATCACCGAAACGGTGTTTAAAACTTTACAAAATTTATTTTTTATGAAGGGGAGGGCGTGGGATTGCAAATATTATGTTTGTTCTTGCCCCTTTCCCCTGGGTTCGACTTTCAATTCCCCTATGTAAGCTCCAAAATCCCGCCTTCTAGTCCCCTACAACTATATTCCTGTACGTCTGTCTGTCCAGAGTAAATGCGGCGGAAGAAACGATGCTAAAAAAACACTTCATTCAAATATGCAAATTCTATGTATTTCGCTCCAGTTCCACTTCCACATACTTATTTCGTTTAATACGCTACATCGCCCTTGTGTGTGGGCGCTTATCAGGCCGTAACTTACATTGATAATAGTCCTTTGTACTCGGAATGACGTACGCTAAAGGTTGAAGACAAAATATTCTTTGTTTTTTAGACTCTGCATGACAATGAAGAGGCGGGATCTCTAATTTGAATACTGATATTTGTTTGCAAAATGTTTTGTACATTTTATTTAAATGAACTAGGAAAATTCATTCAAAAATTATATTATTCTACCTTATGTTGGAGTTTCTTGAAAGGAGAATTATTATTTGAATATATCAAAAAATAATCGCTAGTTTATTAATGGTTTTTTTTTACCATCTTGCCTTCCTCTTAAGCCTTAAACATAATGTACGAATATTTTAAACGTCATGTGCCACATATTTACTTAATTTTACTTGTTAAAGCTCTAAAACCATGTACAAACTTTTGTAATCCTTAAAACAATTTTTAATTCTCATTATTGGTATATTAAAACCCAATTGAATTCACGATTATATAGCATGGTATTGAAACATCTTGAGATTATTTCGGCGCTCAGAAAAGTGGAAGGGAAAAAGAGGATCTAGAAAGACCACGAACGCAACTGATTCCTAACATCAAACAAGGAAATAAGAAGAATATTCACGATATAGAAAAATAAGCTGGTGATAGGGCATGCTGGAGGACTCAATTTGGACAAGGAGACGGATCTGTCTAAAGACAGGACAAATAATAATAATGATATTATTTAATAATATAAATTTAAATCAATATAATCTTGTGTCTTGAATGAGTTTATGATTGGAGTATAAATATGATTAATGTAAAGACCTTCTTAATTGCTTTCATTCAGATTTGGAGATGTATATATTGTTGTTGTTATTGCTGTTGTACTAACAACCGGGTTGTACGTTTTCAACAACGCTAGTGGGATATGGATTAGTATGGTTGGATTTAGAGGAAGAGTACCCACATTGGCGTAGGGGTAGCGTGGAAAACCATTTAGGGAAAACCACAGTCAGTACACCCGACCGTAATTCTAACTTGGATCTCCCAGTCATTGACATCAAAGTCTGTTACGAGAGTTACGGCTTAGAGACCCTCCCTACGACCATTGCAGCTGGTTTTAGTGTAATTAAAAGTGCACTATAATGAGTGGTAAAATGTGGTTTAAAAATTAGTACTAGTAATTCGGTGACAGTAGACCTCTCACCATACATTCAAAAAACGCTAAGAAAATCATGTTAAGAATTTTATCGTTACTACAGTCTCTAACATTTCTCCTTGGATTTGATTCCCCTCGGTGATCAAGTGAGACAAAAACCTATTAATACAATAATGCAATAATACATTTTATTCGTAGGGAATAACAATTGTTCATCTGGATTAAGACATCAGTCTCTAATCAGATTTTTTTTTCAAAATCCTACTATATAATAGCTTTTTGGTAGTGAAAAAGGCCTTTCAGAAAACAATTCCTACGATGAACAGACTTTAAGTTTAGAGAATGTCCCTGCCAAATCCCGTTAAAACTGGTTCACGCATGCGGCAGTGATCGCAGAACAAACAGACAAAATACCAAACGTTCGAGTTAAAACTGGATTTTTAAGCCACTCGGTCAATCATGCCGTAATACCGCTTCCTCTGAACAATACATTCTAGATATCCAAGAAGGGGTCGAGGCTTAAACAGACGACATTTGGAAGGAGCTTCCTTAGTCGGGACATTAGCGTGACTGCTAAGCCTGATCCTAATTGTCACCCCAAACAAATCTTACGCAAGACCGTGGCACGTATACTAACTAATACCCCACTAGGTGGAGGAGGAATCTGAAGGAAGAGGAATAATTATGATCCGACCCTGGCGGCGTAATCCGCGGTTATTAGCATGTGCGGCTACACGCGTTGGAATGCAGAGATCAACATCACCAGAGCGCCTGGTTTCCTTAGGCCGGCTGCTCACCAAATGCGACATTTTGTCTTGCAACTAAATATTTTATTGAAAGAATTTGCAGACGTATCGGTTGCCGTAACATTAAATGGAGTGCTGCTCACTTGTTACAACATTGTTCCGCTGCTAATTGCAACGCGTCGCAACAAACCTATGTCTCGCAACAAACATACTTGAGACATTGCGAACTGCATGTGCGCGTGGACACAAACAAGATGGCCGTATGTTATATAATTATAGCCTTTTACAGTGCGTTTTAGGCTGTTGAGCTGTACAGTTTGTGTTTATGATTGTAGATGTTGTGTTTTGTAGTTGTGTAGAGGTTGTTTTTATTAAAATTGGGTGACCCCAAAAACTTATATCTGGCTTCTTGTTCAATAATTTCACAACTTGTGAATGTGAGGAATGCCAGGCCTCCACCGTGGTTCGGATTCCACGTTAAACTGTAGGTCCTCCATTTCATCTCACAATCACCCTGCCATTACACATTAGCGTAAGTGCGTATAACCCGAACGGATAGTAAGACGCGGTGCTAATAATAATAATAATAATAATAATAATAATAATAATAATAATAATAATAATAATAATAATAATAAGTGTTCAATAATTTAATAAATCGCCACAAAAGAGCTGCTACATCTACCTCCTCACTTGCTATATCCTTTGTAACTCATTAACTTCTCAAAAACAACTTCACACAACAACAAATTGTACTAAATTATTTGGGGTCTAGCTTAGAGTAAACTGGTAAGAAATCAAAACAATTGCATTTGAGTTGTGAATATAAATGTCTCACCAAAGGCTATCCCTCTCAACACCAAATGCAAAGCATTACAAAATTTTGAATAGCAAAAAAAGTCGTTGCGAGACAAAATATTGCGTTTGGTGTGTGGCCGGCCTTAAAAGCCTATCAACCCGCTTGGACCCCAGAGTAGATTTTATATCATCCAGTGAATGCAAATATAGTATGATTTTGGTAGAAAGGAAATTTTATAACATACAAACGTATACTTTTGCTGTCAACATTTCATGTGCTAGTAAGCTCTGTTTATGATTCCCCTGGTTGTAGATGTGTATTTTATAGGTCATTTTTGGATAATTTTTTAGTATTCTTAGGTCATTTAAAGGTAATTTTTTAGTATTCTTAGGTCATTTAAAGGTAATTTTTTTTAAACTGTTTAGGTCATCAAAATCCGGACTCTGGTAATTATATTATTTATCAAGAGTGATATTATAAATCACATGATTTGACATATGAATATAGGAACACTGGTCTAAAGCGTAAATCTCGCAATAGAATGGACTGCCAATGACGGAAAGATCGGGGTTCAAATCCCGGTCGGGTGTACATAGGGTTGTTTTCCCTAAATTGTTTTATAGTCTCCCTCCACGTATATGCGGCTACACGTTCTCTAAATTCAACCTTCCTCATCCCTAATAAATTAGCGTAATCAGTACACATGAATATAACCCGAACGGCCGAACGTATGATAAAAAAAATGAGATGATGGAAATAATTTCAACCAAAATAAATATAAAAAAATTTATACAAAAAATGGATGTTGTGCTTAGCCAGATTTTGCCGTTTCCAAGTGAAGAATGAAGAAAAGTGCTCTCCGATGTTATATCTGGTTTAAGCGTGACCGTGTATTTAATTTATCGGCTGATCCTACCTGAGATAACTAGAGGCCACGGAGCAAGTCTAACTTCTATACCATGATGCAACACGGCATTTCCCTCTTGTGTTTCAAAACTGATAAACCAGTGTCCATTATCGTAATGAGAAGGTTTGTTTAGGACTTATCTAGTGACGTCACCAAAACTACCTTGCTTTGCTCTGTAGAGGAGGCTTGGCTAGCAAATAAATATACCCTGTTAATGGTAGGAAGGCATATCTGAAAGGCCGTTTTCCCTGTCAAAGTTATACTATATAGTAGGGTTTTGGTAGGAAAAAAGACCTTCCAGACTTTGCTTCCTATCATAAACAGGTACAAATAGCCGCGTCGGTGAGCACGCAGAAAAAGGCTTTAGTCTCATATCATTTTGTTTGCCTTTGATGGAGAGCTTAGGATATATATACATATAAAAGACCGCATTTACTACCAAATTGGGTTATGTGCTTATGTACCATATGTACGAGCTACCCTAAAGTGTTAAGGCTGACGAAGGGGGAATTTTAAGAGAAGTGTACCCACATTTTTGATTAGAAAGTGTGGAAAACAATTTAGGAATAAATCACCCTCAGTACAACCAACTGGGATTCGAACACCGAGCTACCCGTCATAGTCTATAGGCAATTCGACCACTGAAGCTGGTTGTTTAGTGTATAGAGATCACAGCCGGACGTGCTGAGATTTTTTTAAAAATATTATAAATGGTTTCCCTATCTCCCTCCACTCAAATGTGGGTAAATTTCCTCTAAATTATACCGTCCTCTTCCCATTAAAGTCAATATCTGTGTAATCCGGACAGATAGTAAGGTTCGATACATTTAGTAAATAAATGCCCCCTTAAATTTTCTAGACTTACCATCATTATTTGGTATGGGTTCAGAATGTTTATATTTTATATAAAATAAATATTATGTGTGTGTTTTTGTGTGTGTATGTGTGTGCATGAAATGTATATAATTTGAACTTGTTGACAGGCTTCAAACAAACTTGGTACACACATAAAACCCGTCCGCAACATCCCATGTTTATGTTTGGATTTACTCCCAGGTAATCATCATTCTTGGACAAGAAGGGCCCAAAGTTTACAAATTTATTATTGGGTCGTGCATGTTTAGTTTGGAACTTGATTGAACTTTTCGCATGAAATTTAAAAAATATTTTCAATTTAAAGTATTACGAAACATAAATTAGTCTGAATAGAAACAATATTAAATATATTGTGTAGGAAAAATAATTAACTGTCTACCCGCCTCGGTGGTGTAGTTAGCTAATGCGCTAATTTCGTGTTTAGCTTGACTGCCAATGACGGGGAGATCGAAATTAAGACTCTCGGTCGGGTGAACTGGGGAGGGTTTTTTCATAAAAGGCTTTCCACTCTCCCTCCACGAAAATGCTGGTTCACTCCCTCTAAATATAACCTTCTCAATCCCTATCCCATCACTGTATTTAGTATTTAAGCGTATAACCTGAATGGGTAGTAAGACGCGGTGCTAAAATAATTAATTGTTTGATTGGTTTATTTTCAAATTATTAGAAGCATAACATTACTTATTTGAAAAAAATAGATATTTATACGACCGTATGATAATGGACTACCGAAAAACTCTTCGGTGGCCGGATGGTTTAGGGCGCTGCTCTCACAATAGACTAGACCACCGAGACGGGGAGATTGAAATTCTAATATCAGTCGGGTGTACTGAGGGTGGTTTATCCAAAATTGTTTCCCACTCTTCCTTCAAGCAAATGCGGATACACTTCCTCTAAAAATAACCTTCCTAATCCCTAAAACCCCTAACTTAATTAGTACATAAACGTATAATCTGAACGGATATTAAGAAAAAAAAAGTACTGAAGGGGCATTACATTGTAATAATCGGTGTCAACAATATTTCCATTTGGGAATACAACACATTTGATAATGATAGTGTGACATATGTTTGAACATACAAATATTATGAAAATAAATTATTTCAACAGATGTCAACTAGATTTGGTAAAAAAGTAAAGAAATAGTTCCTTTATAAACGCAAATTAATTTATGATTTTAAATAAACAACATTTATTATATTTGGTTCACAGTATATAACAAAGCATTACATTAAATCAATCTATTAAAATTAAGAGTGTTTTACTGTAGGTATCACGCAATAAAATATATTATTTAACAAAACATTATTAGACTATATTGACGATTATTAGCTGCTTGAGGTTTATTTTACTGTTATCTTTCTCCCGCTTGTATTGGTTTGTTCATTTTTCTTCACATGTCTGTTTTAATCATTTTATCCCCAATTCCCATTTTGTGAAGTTTCGTTTTTCATGTATGCACATATGCTTGAGGCTTACTTTACCAAACTTTTATAAACCTAATCGACCGAACAATCGATGGAACAAATTTTGGCCAAACCTTACAAATATTTACAAAACTTCAACAAACTTGGCCAAACTTCAAAATTATTTTTAAAAATTTAAAAACTTTAAATTTCATTATAAGTTAATACATCTAAATACAAAATTTAAAAATTATTAGAAATTAATGATAATATTAAAACATTACCAAAATCATTCGAATTGGTTCAAACATGTTTAACTGTGTCAATAATTAACCAATTAACTTGCTAAAACTTTTCTAGGGGTGTGTTGTCCAGGTTGTATGTATTTAGTTATGCTATTGAGGTATGGCTGAAGAAGGTATAATTTAGAGTACATGTAACCACATTTGTGATGACGGAGAGTAGTAAACCAATTAGGACAAATCACCCTCTGTACATACAGCCAGACGGTATTCGAACACAGACTTCTTCGTCATCGGAAAACCAGACTAGAAAAATTTGTTATTTAGTCTAAGTGGCTTTCAATGCGGATAATCGATATTTGCAAAAAGGGCTTGTCATAGTTTGTATTAGCTCAATTTTATTATTATTATTTTATCCTTGTTTAGTTTGTTTTATTGATTTAAGAGTGAAATTATAGAACCGTACAACCCTCAGCCTAAAGAAAGAAAGGAAAATCAAGATATAAAAAAAACACTTCACGAATAATTTTGGGGAATGAACCCCGGTCTTTAGAATCAGAGTCTCAGACGCTGTTTACCGGACGATACTGTACCATGTTTTTAACATTAACATTAACAGTAACGTAATGAGATAGTTAATGTAAGGTTCACAGGAAATCGATCCTCCCGACTTTGGATCCAGAGGATGGCTTCCTGACCACTAAACCACATCTCATGTCTAATTAGCGGGTCGGTCTGAGAGCCTGCGACCAAATGAAAAGTAAGGAGCGTGTTCAATCTTTTCCTCCAGTTTCACCAGCCCAGCGAACTTTCTTCAATATTCCTCCCTCTTCCTTACTAACCCTTCATCATGTGACGTAAAACCAGAGCTGCTTCGTCAGCTGTTACCACAGTGCGTAAAGTTTGACGGGACTTGTTGTTTCCTTTATAAATCAGAAATGTAAAATATCCCTTTAATTTTTTCCAGAAAATATTTTAACCAAGGGTGTTGAAAAGTGATTTTTCTGGTGGGTGAGATGGGGTCTACTTGAAAATGTTACTATAACTTTAGCCAATAAAAGTCTGTATAAGTATATATGCCCCCCCCCTCCCCCCATAAATTTCCATGGGGGGTCTGGACCCTGACACTTTACCCTCTCTACGACCTTGGTTTTAACTATTTAAATGGAACAAATGTAATCAAGATGGCCCAAGTTTTAAATTTTAGACTCCAGTTGAATTTATTTTAAATACTTAAATATTATAGATATGACCGAATCAGCTACAATAAAGCCATGACCGCAATTTCACTCGCGTGTCGACTTCAGCGCTCGGTGGTTAAATGTGTCACTAACTTAGATTATTCCCAAGCTACTTCAAATCAGGTATATTGATACTTAAATATTATAATTAAAGCATTTACGAATACATCCCACATTACCTGTGACTTAATGAGCTTATATTTTACCTGATTGTTTAAAATTCTGGCCCTAGGAATTATTAATAAAATGGTATTTTTGTAGCTCAAGGCGCTTAGTTTTTAAGTTTCTTGCAAGAAGAAATAAATTTTACGGTGCACAGCACTAACTTTCTCTCTTTATTTTGTCTTATAACATTCATTTATTATAAATTCGTGAGATTTGCGCAGCGAATTAGTGTATATTTTTGTAGAAACACGTTACTACTAAAGAACATAGATGAAATAATATAAACTGTAATATAAACATTGAGAAAAGTGGAACACTCAGTCCACCAAAGAGTATAAAAATTAATATCACTTTATTATACATCTCACATCACTGATTTATTTAGACATTCGCATACAGCTCAAAAACTATTGGTTTTATAAAAAAAATATTTCAAATAAAATATCTTTGTTTATAATAATATTAAGTTACAGCTTTACCATGATAATTTATTTCGTATCTCAAAAATTTGTGAAGATATGATAAACATTGTATATTTCCGAGTATGTAAAGTACTCTTAAAGTAATTTTCATGGGAAAATGAGTGTTGACATTTTGTTTATAATGTCAGACAGTGCCTAGATACGAAATTTAATCAAAATCGTTAGAGCGGATTTCGAGTAAATTGATTTTTTCTATTTTTGCCCTTCAGTAAACTACCCTTAATTTTAGGGTAAGATATAGTTTTCCCAAAACTCCTCGGGGGAATCTCTTGAAAACTAAAGATATCAGGTTTTAGCCCGATCAGTTTACAATGAAGAGTATAACTTACCTTGACAGATTATACTATGGCCTTAGCTTAGGAGCTGCTCCATAGTGGAACTAATCAAAGTGATCTTGCTACCTTTCACTGTAAACGGAGGATGCATACCGAATATACAATATAATTAATATTTGTGTGCTCTATATTTATGAATGTATAAACATTTGTTTATCTAATATAATTAATTATATTTATAAAAATAAATTACTCTCCTTCTTAAAACCCAAATAGGCTATACGTTATATGTTTTATCAGTATTTTTGTGCCTTAGCCTACATGAACGCATTCATTTGATAATACTGTATTACGGACTTTAATCACTTCAAGCTCACTGAACCCTGCTTTGGTGGCCATATGGTCTAAGGCGTCACTCTAGCAAAATATTAGACTGACAAGGAGCTCGTGGTTAGATCCCGGTCGAGTGGTTTTTCCCAAAAATAGTTTCCCATTTTTTTTTCTCTCTCTCTCTCTCTCTCCGCAAATGTGAATACACTTTCTCTTAATTTAACCGTCCTCATCCCTGACCCATTAGCGTAATTAGTACATAGATATATAGTCTGAACGGGTAGTAAGACGGGTTGCTAAAAATAAGTTCACTGAACCTACGACGGTTAAATATAACCAAATATCTCACCTGGGTTTGTGAAGGTTCAATACAAACCGTAGAATGAAATCTTCTACTTTCAAATACGTTGTTTGCTTGGCTGGTAGCGTGGCCATTATTTCAATATCATACAGTGGAGAGTACCTATGTCTGTTCTCTGAATTTTCAATCTTCGTTATCTTTGACTTTCTTTCAATCTATCTTCCTGTTTGAGCACACATTTCAATAATCCCGTTTACAAGATCAACATCTTGGAAACTTGACAACTTGACAACTTGTTTAAGTGAAAAAGTCGTTGTTGACTCATGAGTTACAGTATTTTTTATTTATTTTTTTGTATCACTCCGTCATTTCATATCAAAGAATCGTAAAAAGAATAAAAACTTGTTTGAAAGTTATGTTTTGTTTGAATTAACTTTTTTTAATATTAGTGCTCTCTCTTAGGATCAAATCACGGTACAAAGGATCCAAGTATATTATATAGATATGTGTTAGTATTTATCTATAAATATACACACAATTAGTTTTTAGCACCAAATCTAACTACCCATTCGGTTTATACTCATATATACTAATTACGTTAAAATGTTAGGTATGAGGAAGGTTGAATTTAAGAGGATATGTAGCCACTTTTTCATTGAGGTAGAAAGAAAAACCATTTAGTAAAAAACACTCAGTACAGCCTACTGGATTCGAACCCCGATCTCTCGATCATCGAGTGCAATCCTTTGCGGAAGGGACGTTTTATTCATTCTACCACCGAGGCTGGTCATAAAGGGTTATTTGATGTGCTCTATAGTGAGTGTTGGTATATTTATTTATTCCCGAAGTAGGCCAACTACATTTTTTTTTACAAGTCCAGCCCGAGTGGTCATACCTGTCCAACCAAAAGGCCTTTCATGACTACAACTTTAATTAAGTGGGTTTTTTTTCTTCGTATTTGGTGTTTTAAAATAATAAGCATAAAACAGACTTTGGGTTGAAATTGATAAAATAATGAAAATAATTTACTTTTTGAATTCAAACAAACTCGCTTCGGTGACCGCATGGTCTAAGGTGCTACTTTCGTAGTAGACTAGATTAGCGAGGGGAGATCGGGGTTCGATTGCGGTAGGGTGCACTGAGGGTGTTTCCTAAATGGTTTTCCACTCTACCTCCACCCAAATGCGGGTGCATTTCCCATAAATTAATCCTTCCTAGTCCCTAACCCATTAGCGTAATTATTTCATATGCGTATAACCCGAATGGGTAGTAGATGAGGTGCTAAAGAATAGTGTCCAAACTTTCTGTTCACACAAATCAAGACTGATAAAATACAAACTAGCTAGTTTCTACTGTAGGAGAAAATACAAAGATAAAAGTTTTGAGTACTTTTTTTCTCATGTATCCATTTCTGCTTAGAATCCATTGCTGGAAACCGCTAAGCCGAAAAACACAAACGTTAATCATCTACTTCAAACAGCTGCCAACATGACGAACGTATATACATCAGCAAACTATGAATTTTTAATGACAATATAATAACTGTCAACATTTTATCAATCCATTAAGTCTACAGAATATAATTATTATATAAGAGAGGTCCGGGGTACATCCTCGGTCCCGGCACAGATTTACCTGATTGCCGAACCCTTCCTTCACCTCTGACAAGACGTGTATTAATCACAACTTGTGAATGTGTGGAATGCTAGGCCTCCACCGTGGTTCGGATTCCACGTTAAACTTTAGGTCCTCCATTTCACCTCACAATCACCCTACCATTGCACATTAGCGTAAGTGCGTACAACCCGAACGGGTAGTAAGACGCGGTGCTAATAATAATAATAATAATACAATTTAACGTGGGATCCGAACCACGGTGGAGGCCTGGCATTCCTCACATTCACAAGTTGTGATTAATCCACATCTTGTCAGAGGTGAAGGAAGGGTTTGGCAATCGGATAAATCTGTGCCGGGACCGAGGATTGAACCAAAGACCCCCAACACAGAAGTCCGAAACCTTTCTCCTAGACCGCCAGGTCACCCAACTCGCGAATTAAACATCAATCATAGATTTTGTTAACACAAACAGTTACGTTTACAAAATGGTTTACCTGTTTACTATTAGGGTAGGCCACACTTTTTAAAAATTTAAACCAAACAAAATATTTGCATTAAACTACTGCCGATGTGTTATATTGAAGATATTTTTGTTTGCTTAGATATTTTGTCGGACGAATAAAGAAACCTACTGCAATCAAAAAAAACTGAATTTGAAGGAAACGGTATAAAAGAGGGGAAAGTCCATTTTTAACTTAAATTGAGTGGTGCTGCCATTTGTTAGACAATCATGAGACATTTCTAATTAACGTTAAATGTAGTTAGTGTTGCTATCTGTTAGACAATCATGAAACCTTTCTTATTAACTTTAAATGTAGTTAGTGTTGCTATCTGTTAGACAATCATGAAACCTTTCTAATTAACTTTAAATGTAGTTAGTGTTGCCATCTGTTAGACAATCATGAGACCTTTCTAATTAACTTTATATGTAGTTAGTGTTGCCATCCGTTAGACAATCATGAAACCTTTCTAATTAACTTTAAATGTAGATAGTGTTGCCATCTTTTAGACAATCATGAGACCTTTCTAATTAACTTTAAATGTAGTTAGTGTTGCCATCTGTTAGACAATCATGAAACCTTTCTAATTAACTTTAAATGTAGTTAGTGTTGCCATCTGTTAGACAATCATGAAACCTTTCTCATTAACTTTAAATGTAGTTAGTGTTGCCATCTGTTAGACAATCATGAGACCTTTCTAATTAACTTTAAATGTAGTTAGTGTTGCCATCTGTTAGACAATCTTGAGACCTTTCTAATTAGCTTTAAATGTAGTTAATGTTGCCATATGTTAGATAATCATGACATCTTTCTAATGCACTTTAGATTATGGTTAAACGAGATCTCTGTCATATTTAAATTAATTTAAAAGTATTCTCTAGAGTTATTATGGTGTCTGAGATATAAAAGCTATCCAGAAGAATCTGTTTAGAGTAGCTTCCCTCTTTTCCCCTGTACCTTTTATTTGTTATCTGTTTTGATTTAATAAAAACAGAGTGTAAGAGTATCTCTTATCCACGTAGCGAACAGAGATAAAACGGGTGATGATACGTACGGACAAGTTTGAGACTTGATTACGTCATGTACGATCCTTGTTCCGTCCTAATCACTAATGTGACCCATAATCTCCCTTATTCGAATGTTGTAGAAGGGTAGTAAGAGAACTGAACCGGTAAAACCTAACCCGCGACATATTTCAGTTCGGAGCGCGTCGAGACACGTATCCTCACAACTTGGCACCCTTTGATGCGACGGTGAAATACCGACTAGTATCGGGAAGCAGCGATAAGATAAGCGTATCGCCTCTCATAATCGCGTCGGGAATACGATACGAAGATATCTGATACAGATGTATATTTTAAACAACACAGTGCTCTTTGTTCATTATTTTCATTTTTGAATAAGAAAAGCTTTATGCAAGCTCACTTGAAGCATTTGAAATGATTTTACCAAGATACGAGACCGTTCAAGATTAAAGTAATACACTCTGAGATATATTTATTTTATTTTTCTATAGCTTGAAATTGACAGAGCCAGGTATTTTGTCATTCAAATAAAATAATTTGTTTTTAGCGTGTTTGTTAATTACTTAAAATACATAAAAGAAAATCAGATTCAAATTGTGTGGCTATATAAACAAAAAAGAGGTAATTATTTACTATCAAGAGGATTTAAAATAATTGGTACAACGTTCATAAAACCGTCAAAAGTAAAAAGTCAAAGTAAAAAGTATTTAATTATAACAATTACATCAACCTTTAACTATAATTTTATAATTTATCTACTTTTTACTTGACTGTTTCATGGAACTTGTACCAATTATTTTTTAATCATTTTGTTATTAGCTAATTCTTTCTTGTTTATATAACCACACAATTTAAATCTTATTTGATTTTATATATCTTTCTCTCTCTACCCAACTACTCGAATGTTTTTTAAATTACTTCTTACTTTTAAAAAAAGAAGCATTTATTTTCACTCCTCAAGGTTGGCATGTCTTTATAAAGACGGCCGTATATTAAAAAATTGATAAAAAAATTTAAAGGGAGCTCAAATTTGGATGAAATAATTCTGACCAAATTCGGTACACACGTTGTCCTCCCCTAATAAATTTTTACTGTAGAGACCTGACTATCCGAGCTTCCGTATCATCCGAGGTGGTAACATAATTTATGTTTCATGAGAATTGTTTAGAAAATGACACGCATTAAACTGGTTCAGCCGTTTAGTGTGAGTGGCGGAGTGAATCATCGGATGAATAATTGTTTCCACTGTACTGTGGCGTCGTAAATATTACACTCCGACGCTCGACTTGGTCGAGTCAGTTGACTGCTACTGAGTGCTACCCTTGCAGCTTATTGGTTTGTCATGATTTTAATTTCAAGCTGTGAGAGTTTAGGGCGTTGAAATCTAGTATTTCGTATTATCTGAGTTATTGTTTATCCGAGCTCACCTTAGTCCCGTTAAACTTAGGATAATCGGGACTATTATGAATAAACAATAATTAATTATATTCCTACAAACTAAATTAACAATTCCCGAAGATTAAAATTATTATTTAGATTTATAACTTTATTTAAAAAATATTCGCATCGATGATCGAGTGGTCTAAGGCTTGTTTTTTTAACGTGTGGCATTACTGACTGGGGGAAGTACATGACATCCAGTTTGATCACCTGTATGTAGAATCCTCGCCCAGGGTACTGCAATGAGATGAAGTGATGATAGTGAATATGAAGGTGTGGGCCAGTGGGAGTCTTAACCTAGATTAAGCCTAATTAACCAGCCCCTGGCGACCATTGGAATTATTCCCCTCAAGATAAAATACAGAGGTTACCAGTTGGGAATCGAACCCTGGACCCCTAGGTTCGTAGGGAGGTGCAGTGACCCCTAAACCACGAAGACAGATGCCTAAGGCCGTGATTACGAGTCTTACTAACCGTTCTTATGGGCTAATTACGCTAGTGTGTTAAGGAGGAGGAAGGTCGAATTTAGAGGAAGTGTACCCGTGTGTAGTCTGCATTTATTTATACTTATATTTTAAATAGATCTGACAGTCATGGTTTACTCAAATTACTAATGGTTTGAAGGAAATGTTTTCAAATCTTAAGGAACCGGATACGGAAAAAGAAATTCAACCTTTAATCTTGAAGTTACTTTATGAAAAATATTAGTCTATGATTTCCTAACTATGATCTACCGTACAACCGTTAGATTGTTTGCATAATTCATTTTCTGATGTCACGGGACGTACCCAAAACAAAACTTTACTATAACATTTTTTGTTAAGTGTACCATGAACTAAAAAAGTTTGCGGAACACTGGTCGATGGTGTCATTCCTGCAATACCGTATATTGAGTCTGCCGGTGACTGGGTTAAATTTTTGTCTGGTGTAATGCGTGTGTGATATCTCTAAATATTTATTCCCTCTCACTGCACGCGAGCGAGGTTACATTTACTCTAAATTTGTATAGCCAGGCTACATACTTATCCCAAGCACACATTGTACACAGCACAGGCGTAGTATATGAATAACTCTGTCTCGCCTCTGTCTGTTCTTAGCAGTGGCACAGATTGTCTATGTCCTCTACGCTTTCATCACGTAGTTTCATCCACAAAGTGCAATATTGCAATGGAACAACTTATCCAGTTAGTTCGAGATAATCCAGTGTTGTACGATACAAGCAATCCTGACTACATGAGGACGAAACTGAAAGATGAGCTATGGGAAAATAATGCCTGAATTACTTGAATAGTAAAAGTGTTTCTTGTCAGACCCACTATCGACCTTTTTTATGGGTCAAAATTATTGATAAATGTGGTTTATGTAGAAGTTCGTCTTCTTCACAAGCCATGTCAACTACGTGTGGACTGGTTTCAATATACGGTGCCTTGCAAAAACCTCTTCCTGTGCTATGCCTGCTCTGCGTGCAATGTGCGGTGCCTTGTAGAAACCTCTTCCTGTGCTATGCCTGCCCTGAGTGCAATGTGCTGTGCCTTGCAGAAACCTCTTCCTGTGCTATACCTACCCTGCGTGCAATGTGATGTGCCTTGCAGAAACCTCTTCCTGTGCTATGCCTTCACTCTCTCTGCTCTGCCTTCCCTCCGACTTGTGTGCGGCGGGCCTTAAAGTGCACAGGGAAAATGTGTGTACCCACTTTGTAGTAAATCATAAGCGCACAAGGCAGGTGCATCAAAAGCGCACCATTGTTTGTAGTCTCTGAGCCTCCCATATGGCAACACCGCTTGTTGGTTTGTTCAAGAACGACACATATCGATTTTAATTTAAGTTGTATTGTGTTTGCATCCTAACAAACCTTACCTAACCCGTTAGTTTTATTGTAATTGTTGTAAAGAGAAAGGGGGTTGTTTATAATACATGTTTGCCATGTTGTCTCGTAATTATTATTTTTCCCCCTGTACGCTTTTGATCCATATCTTGGTGGGCTTTTGATTTTAGGTTTCTCCTTCTCGTGTGCTTTCGATGTTCTCCGGGATAGCCGAAAAGACTAGTGAAACACGATACAAAATAAATAGTTAAAATATTTTTGGTATCACATTATAGACAAACTCACCATTAAAATAAAGATAAGTCCTCTCCATAACTATCTGTTTTTGTTTCTTTTCTCCATGACACTCGCATTGCACCGGGGGAAAGAAAGAGAAGAACAAGTGAGACTCGCTAACTCCGGCACAAAGCCTCTTCCTCCCTGTAGTGTGGAGCGATATTTCTTGTGACCGGGAGCTCGCTTCAGGCTACGGTTCTTACTACGGTGACATCGTCTTCTTTATCTGCGCTCACTGACGTGTGGGAGTCTGCCTTCTTTCGGCAAGCAGTTAGAATAGCTGAAGGAAATATGTCCAGACTGATCTAAGAAGACAATATATGGTCTATTTGACACTTCAGTGGTGGTAGCTGACAGCCAGCAGAAGATTTTTATTGGAAACATTGGTTGAGAGTCACTAGTGTTAATTTATATGGAAATAATTATTTTCTTAGTAATACTATATAGTATAAATTGGCTTTTTATTAACTTAGTTAAAGAACAAAATAAATAACTAATACTTTTTTTGTTTCGCGGTTGTGGCAACACGAGATATTATGATGCACGAAATAATAAATTGTAGATTATTATATTCACACTTGTATTATCTTATAATTGGCCAACAAAATAGTTAAATATATTTTTATAACTTGGAGAAAATCACACAAAACATTAGTTTCAAAAATAAAACTTTTTAGTTTGTAAACAGCGATTCTTAATTTGTCAAGAGAACGCAACCTTTAAAAGGTTCTCGTTTGTAAAGAGTTTTTAAATGAACCACAGACGCCGGTTCCACAAAAAAAGAAACATCCAAAAGGTTACTTTCACAAGTTCGAATTTCAATAATATAAAAACTCTTAAAAGAACAACATAATTAAAAACAAATTGTTTGTTGTCAAAGTTTTGATTGCCATCAGTGACAACAAATCAACATTTATGGTCTTAAAGATCATATGGTTTGGCGGATGGAAACATGAAAGTAGGTCTAGTATTTTTTTCTAACAGTCACCACAACTCCAGTCGCAAATCAATTTTGCCAGGATCGTCATTGGAATAAACACTACTAGAATGTTCTGAAAATTGAAAAATGACACCTGGACACGGGAATTGAACCCGGGATCTGGTTCGATTCCCTTGTCTAGGTGTCATTTTTCAATTTTCAGAATATGATATCTTGATGGAGTAATCTTCACTAAAAGCATAAATAATAGCTTTGGTTATTTGATACTACTATAATGAATTTACATCTCAAATCATGTGTTCTGAAGATGTCACTTTTGACAAAGACGGTCATCATTCCTCACATTTTGACAGTTGAGAGGTATTTTGTTTAAGCACCGCGTCTTACACACTAATTACCCTAATGTGTTAGGGATGAGGAAGCTTGAACTTAGAGAAGGTGCACGTGCATCTGTGTGAAGGGGAAGTGGAAAACCATTTAGGAAAAACCACTCCTAGTACACCCTACCAGGATCTAACCCTGATATCCCCATCATTGGCAGTCTAGTCTATTGCGATACTGATGCCTTGGACCATGCGGCCACCGCAGTGGACCAGAGCTTGTTATAATTGAACCTTTGATATGTCCTACCTCACTCCGTCCCCATTTTACCAACCGTGTATGGGTTATTTTCTATATACCTTCATGGGCATGTATTTCTGTTTGTACCTGACCAAAGAATCTTTTACTATACAGGATGTTCAGCCAAACAATATTTTATAATTGCCTGACTTTTCCAGGCTTTCCAGTCGCTATGGATGAAATCATATTGAGACACTAAAAGATAGTTTTATACCAGTACTGTTTAAAATTGTTGTGAAACCCATTCTTTTTTAGTTTATTCTTCCTATGATGTAATCGAATTCTCACAAATGCATAACCATGACTTAACTTTGGCTAAGGACGCGCGATAGAGGGGTGGAAAGGTGACACGAAGATCTCATGCTGACTTTGAGAATTAAGAATAGTATGTTCAGCAAGGACTACTGTGTTAAAAGTGATTCTCGGTGCGTATAATCTGGAAGAAAATTGTTATTTTGACTATTGTAAATGAAAGGTGAGTATTTTCTTTTTAGAAAATATGTGAAAATTCTAGAGATTTGATAAAATTCCCAGAATTCTCAGAGAATTTTCCCTGACCAACCGTTTTCCAGGTCGCTGGACAGCCTTACCTCATTAATATAATAATTATATACGTATAGCACGGACGGGTGTTAAGGCGCGGTGGGGGAAAAATTATATTGATGTTGTTGTTTTTTGAAAATGTTTTCCAGAAAGTTTGCCAACAACATAGTTTTCCCGTACGTCTCAACAAAAAGTCCTAGACATCATCTTACAAATAAAGCTTCGTATTTGTCAGATGTAGACGACGGGATGTACTCGATCCGAGAATATATGTCGCAGAGAATTTCCACCACAACAACAACCAAGTGAGGTTATTTCGTAAGTGACATGATAATTCCTACAGCTGTAAATACCCTATCATTGTATATTTATAACGTTGGAGTGCAGTACGCTGGACTTGTTTTTTTTTATGTTTCCAATATATTTTAAGGGAGAACTCAACTAAATTGTTATATATTTGCATATTCATCTATACATATATATCTTATTATAAAATGTATCACTACATATACCATATTACATAGACAGTTGCCTTAGTGCTGTCAGTAATGGGAGCAGTGATATATATTTATATACTAGGGGTGTGTGATGCTTCAAAATGTTGAAGTTGAAGGTCAAATTTCCTTCACTGTCATTCAATAACTTTGAAATTTTGGAAACATTTAAAAAAGGAAAAATAAAACTTAATTATATATAATAAACAAATGTCAGATACCACCCTAAAAATGACATATTTAGACATTTATTGATTTTTAAAACAGAACTACCAAACAGAATTTTAACACCGAATGGTTACTAAATTACATCTATAGCGAAAGCATAGATAAATAATTCAGATATGGTCAGATACAGTATCTACAATATACTTTATCTTCTGGTATGGGCTAGAGGAAGTTGTTACCTTCATTGGTCTGTCTCGGTCACACGTATGGCTCTGCCAAACATGAAAGATGCAGTGGTATGGACGATACTAGTAATAACATTCAATATGCAGCCAGTCCCTATGATGAATGGAGGGAAGGTTTCGCTTGTAGTTTCAGTTGGTGTATGCATTTCGGTGGGCTTGGCAGACTTAAGTGTGATAGTACCTTCCGTCTCGGTGAAGAAAGCCACGGGAAACTACCTCACTCCTTATTTCCCTAGTACGGCTCTTCAGTGCTGCCCGGGCTTTACAGCTGACAGTGGAACTGTTGAGGATCCAACCAACCTTCGGATTTATTATCATACATATAGATAAAAACTCAGATATATCAGCATAAAATTATTATTTTTTTCTTTAAGCCTTTTGCTTTACCTAGAAGCATTTAATGAGTTGTTTAAAAATTAAAAGTAGGCCTAGTGTTATATTACCCACTTTGGTGGCCGCATGGCTTAAGGCGCTACTCTCACAATAGACTATACTGTTGATGACAAGGAGATTGTGGTTCAATCCCGGTCGGATGTACTAAGAGTGGTTTTCCCTAAAAGGTTTTCCTCTCTCTCTCTTCAAGCAAATGCGGGTACACTTCTTCTAAATTCAACCTTCCTCATTCCTAATCTATTAGCCTAATTAGTACATAAGCGCATAGCCCGAATGGTTAGTAAGACACGGTGCTAAAAAAACTAGAACATGTAACCAAAATTGACACCTTCCTAAAACATTCCTTTGTGCATTTTTATGGTCAGACTTAGTGCGCCTCAAAACCAAACATCAGAATGTAATGAGCTAGTTTCATATGCAAAACTGGTCCATTCCATTCTAGTCTAGGTGTGTTTCATCTTGTGTTTGGTTTTTAGTCGCACTTGAGGTCCATTAAGTTGACTTTGAAAACTGATACCTAAGTCACAATCCTGGCAAAGTGACTTCAACCTGGAACTGAAGTTTCTGGAAGTTAAGCGGAAGAGGATATTGTCGATGTCTTGTTTCTTGTTGATTAGAAGTAGTGCGTTTCTCCTTCCACTAGGTATTTTCGGAAAAGAAAGCCCTATCCTCGGGTCCAACAAATACTCTCTACCGAATTAAGCCTTTTCTCGGCACTCAACGTCTACCAAGTGGATGAATGTTGATTCGATCCCAAGTGGTCGTTTTAATATTTATGTTGCTGTTGGATTTTGGCGCAAGAGAGCTCGACACGCGGTGAGCTATGAATAGATCCCACTCTGTCAACCTTCAAAATAGGGTGGAGGGAGGGGCATATTTTACTGCACTGGGAATTTAACCAGAGCCTATCAGATGTGGTTCAGTAGTGATTAATGCACATCTTAATAAACTTGAGGATAGATAGTTTGTCATGACGTACAGTCTGTGAATAGGCACTGCATTTTGAACAAATTTTAGATCAAGTACAATATGTCTTTTTTTTATCACTACGTCTTACTACCCGTTCAGGCTATACGCTTAAAATATGTCAGTGGGCAGTGCATTCTACATTGATTTAACAAATACATCTCAGCTGTTAAAATTTAGTTAGTTTGTGAACAATGTTTTGAAGTTAACCTGTGTTCTGCTTTCTCCGTTGAATTTAATACATTTAAAATCGATCTAAATAGTTACAATGAAATATTTAAAATTGTGTGCGATATAGTTAAAGAAAATCAGTTGATAATTTTAAGTATTTAGGCCTAAATTAAAATATATTTTTAGTAGATAAATCAACACCCGTGGACACGGGCTAAAAGGCGTCAGTCTAGTCTAGTCTGGTCTGGTTTTTCCAATGTAAAAAGAATAGAAAGTATCGCTGTATGGAGAAATAGATCTGATTGGTGTGACGTCACTCAGTACACAAGCCAACGCGTCACATATATAAAGCTATAATGAACGACAAACTAAGTTGTTAAAACTCAGGTCACATTTTGGAAGTTTGAATAATAAAAAAAAACACTTTAAAATCCACACCAATGTCCGATAAGCATAATTAATAATGTGTATGTTTGTCTGTCTTTGTATTAAATATAAATGCTGTTTACCGAGTGATGTCAGCAATAACATGATCAAATTTCTCCAAGGGGCGCTAGCTTTATATTCTCTTTAATTGGGTTTTTCGGTGACAAAAAGATTGAAACTCAGACCCCGGCCTAATGTACCGAAGTTTTTTTTCATAAATAGTTTCTCAATTTCTCTCCACGCAAATTCAGAAACATTTCTTTTAAAATTCTACATTCCTTGTTTTAATCCTTTTAGACCGGTATTAAAGAACGAGCCTAAGTATTGTTTAAGTGCTAGTGTAGTGTTAGTGTGGTTTTAGTGTTTCGTTATTTTACTACTAGCGTAATTTTTGCTCAAAAAATGTTTCACTACCAACAGAATGGACTTCCAATAATGGGAAGATAGGGGTTCAATCCCCGGTCGGGTGTACTGAAGATGTTTTTACCTAAATCTTTTTCCACTCACCACGCAAGTGGGGGTACCCTTTCTCTAAACACAACCTTCATCCATCTTATTATATTAGCGTAATTAGTAGGCCTACAGATGCATACAACCCGAAATGGTAGTAAGACGATGTAAAAATCAAGTTCATATTTTAAAATCTAGCTTATATATAAAACACAAAAATTAAACATATATAAAGTCTTAACTTAAGTTAGTTTTCAGGTCAGTTATTTCCTCCAACCCAGCCAAAGACGTGACTTCTTGTTTGATCAAATGTAGAAAACGCCACACGCTTCGCAACATCACTCACGATGGAAAATATCAGACAAAAAAAAACAACACTAAAAGTTAATTAAAACAGTGTCCTCTCATGTGGAAAGAAACATCTTCATTGAAACAAATTAAAATATCTCCTCTAGTGAATAACTGCACATTTAATTCTGTTTAGATGAAAATTAATCTAAAATAAATATAAGTTCAGTTAATTTATTTGTGTGTTTTTTTGAATGTATGTGTGAGGGGAGAGTAAGTGTGTGTAGTAGGAGTTTGGAAGGAAGAAACTTTTAGAAAATTTAGAAATACTTTTTAGAGGTAAACAATGATAACATTTTACAAGATTAATAGGTTATTTCATTGCTATTGGTATTACTGTACTTATGAAAAGTGACAGCTGCGGAATACATGACGTGACAGGTTATAACGTGAAAGTAGGCACTCGGTGAGGGTATGTGTGTATGTGTGGGGGGTGTATTTGTGTGTGTGTTTGTGTGTGTGTGTGAGGCTATGTGTGAGAGAGAGAGAGAAAGTGTATGTGAATTTTCCCTTTGTAACTTATAAACTGATATACGAATTTCATAGAAACATTTTTATACACATAGGCAACTAACAATAAACTTTTGAGTAATATTTTCTTCTTCTTATAAACCACCAATTTGAAGCCAGGAAGGTTTTTAAAATGTATGTAAAAAAATAAAACACTGTCCATGTTTGGCGCAGAAAAAAATACAAAATGCATTTAATTAAATTTGTCAAAGTTAAAATGCCTATAACCAGCGTATAACCTGGACAGGTATTGAGACGCGGTGATTTAAAAGATAATAAATTATCACTAGCATATGGGGGACACTCCAATTTTCATATAAAGGGATTTTTTTATAAAATACAAATACTTTTTTTTCTGTTAACATTGGCAACATTTTACTTTATTAATTGTGTTTTATAGGTATTTATAATCTGTATCAAAAGTGATAGCTTCAGATCACATGATTTACGTATGAATACGTGAAAGTAGATCTAGTAATATCTCTAGCTGTCAGATAAGGTCCTTCCTAAATTACAAAACTTCACCCATTATTATAAAACGTTAATAATTATTACTCTATTTTCTTAAAGTTTGCTAAACTTCAACGAACATTATCGCAAATTATTGAACAAGATAAGAAAAGAAAATATGTTATAAAATGTCACCAATATTTACGTTACTAACATTAATCTAAGTCATAATAGCCAAATGTTCCTTGAATACAGTTGATTCGTCTTGTTGGCTGCCATTACCACTAATAAGGAGTAATAGTAAAAATAATACAATGCTTTGAAAAGAAAACAATATAGGTTTAAAGTTTCGTAGTTCATCCTTGAACAATTTGTTTGTGTTGAGTTATTTAGTTTCACAATTTTCATTTCTGAATTTTAAAAGTAAATGTGAAAAATAAGAACCTTTAGTTTTAGACATATAAAAATATATAATAAAACAATACACTCCGGAAAGCTCAGGATTTGGATTAATATTCTAAACTCAAGCCCACAATATACACACATAGACATACAGGGTATTTACGTTAGCAGAGTAGGTTATTATGAGTGTGCGAGATAAGAGTTGTTTTCGTTTGAGATGAGAACGATAACGAAACGAGACCGGGAACGAGAATTGTGTAATCCCTTAATTCGGGGCGAGAACGGGAATTTAAAATGTATAGTTAAATATTTCTTAATTGTTCAATACTTTCTTAAAACACTGGTCAATATTTAGTTTGATAAATTAATACACAGGCCCTAATAGTGGAAATTAAAACAAATAATACTACAGTTTAAAACTTAATATAAATCGGACGCCAAAATATGAAATATTAATAGCGCTAAGGAAGCTAGAATATGAACTATACTTATTACCTCTAGAGTCTAGACCAGCGTTTCCCAAAAGGTGTTCCGCGGAACCCTGGGGTTCCGTGGAAGGGTCAAAGGGGTTCCGAGTTCTGTCTGAGAATTAACTAAAACGTTCGTAGAAAACAGTCATAACATAGCCGCGCCCGGAGAAGTTACAGGACATCGCCTGGGTACAGAATCCATTCGCAAATCTAACCAAACCATCGATGCTAACTGTGTCAGAGTATGAGAATTTGATCGACATTAAGTGTTAATCCCTTCTAAAACAAAAATTCGAATCAGAAGATTCTAAATTGAATTACTTTTGGATTGGACTTAAAGATGAATACCCTGCAGTCGTTGAGAAGGCTATTATGGTTCTGCTTCCGTTTGTGACGACTTACCGATGCGAGACTGGTTTTTCAGCTTACGCTTACACCAAAAACAAGTACAGAAACAGACTGGATGCAGCTCCAGATCTTCGCGTTCAATTGTCAGACATTAAGCCTAATTTTAGTGCTATTATAAGTAAATATGTGAAAAAATTTCATTCTTCACATTAAATAGTTACTTTTTTTTTGTACGATAAATGTTTTATAATACTTATAATAATTATTTTTTATTTATAATTATTCTTTCTTTTCATGTCAAACATGAAAATATTCAAACTACACTACAAGGTACAATCACTTTTGTTATTATCAAAATGGGGTTCCGCCAAAAAAAGTATGATCAATTAGGGTTCCGTGGCCAAAAAAAATTGGGAACCTCTGGTCTAGACTATACATGCTTGACTACTGCTTGGTGTTCGTAACCAGCAATACATGTTTTTGCTGGTTATAGATTTGATTATTAGTCTAACAGTAGTAACTCTATAGAGAGTGCACAACACTCCGAAATGGCAGGTGACTTGTTGAAATCAATTGATTTAAGATATCTTACGTCCTAATTTTAAGTGAGCTATAAAATAAATCGACTAACCAAATTAACTTATATATATGCCGATCACATAATTTAGCAAATATAAAAATGTGTTGAGTTACCCAATTTTTAGATATTTAGGAATAGAAGTATCGTTCCCAAAATTTTCGGTATTATAGCATATCTTCCCTGACAGTCGGGTCGAAAGCGAGAAATATTTTTTTCCCGCAGGAATCCCGAAATTCGGAGAGACCCACACACACCTAAATAATACTACACTAAGGATTAAGTTAATGTAAAAATTGTCGTTTTCGTACTTTATTGAAAGAACAAAATCTTACTAATATTATAAATGCGAAGGTTTGTGTGTTTGGATGTTTGTTGCTCAATCACGTCAAAACTACTGAACAGATTCGAATGAAACTTTGTAGGTAGGTAGATAGGTAGAGTATGTCCTGGAATAACACATAGGACTATTCCCAACCTTTGATTTTACATTAATTTTACAATATTAATGTTTAAACTTTTCGTCGGGCGAAGCCACGACGGGTAACAGCTAGTATATTAATAAAACCGTTTTGCTCTTTTGTTTTGGGTTTGTGGCAACAAGAGATATTATATTACATGAATTAATAAATTAAAAAGTATAGAAGTATAAAAGTGTTGTTATTCACCCTAGTATTTTATGAATGAAGGTTTCTTAAAACCTAGAGAAAGAACCATACAAAATATTGGTTTCAAAATAAAACGTTTTATTTAGTAAACACCGCGTGAACATAACCGAAGGTGGTTTGTACAACGTCATCAACCGCATTTGTTTTGGCTTACTTGCCATCTTAATTTATGAAGAGAACTTAACATGTTAGAAGCTCTAGTTTGAAGAACAATTTTAAGTGAACCACAAAAAGAAACATCCAAAGGGTTATTTTCATAATTTCGTGTTCCAATAATGTAAACGCTGTTAAAAGAAAGAATAATTCAAAACAAAGTATGTTGTGAAAGTTTGGACTACCAAAGATAACAACTCGACAAAATGGTATTGTAAATTATTTACTTTGGCGTATTGTTACATGGTATATTTTCCTGGCTGTCACCACCTCTCCTACCGTAGATACCCTATAGTCTTGTGTGTTTCTTGGTCTGTGAATAAGCTTGTGAATCTGGAGATGTGTCTAATTTCCATGAACAAAACTGTACCTGGCATCATCTGCTGACGTGGAACGTTTCCCTGGTAAGTTTCTTGGTTTAGCAACAACAACAAAAACTGTGCTGATGTGCACTCCTTCCTTCGTTATTTTTCTTTCGAAGAAAGTTTAATTTACTCAGAGTGAGTTCAAGTGTTGTTGTTTTTTCATCCTCCTTTTTAAAATATACAGGTTGTACGAGAAATCCCGGTACCCCTAAGGGTAATAAACACGTTACCCACTTTGGTGGCCGCATGGTCTAACGCGCTAATCTCGTATTAGAATATACTGCCGAAGACGGAGAGATCAGGGTTCGATTCCGGTCGGGTACACTAAGGTTTTTTCTTAAAAAATGTCCTCTCTCTCTCTTCCTTCACGCTAGTGCGGGTGAACTTCCTCCAAACTAAGTCTTCCTAAATCCCAATAAATTAGTATAATTAGTACATAGTCGTACATCCCGAACGGGTAGTAAAACGCGGTGCTAAAAAACTAAAAATCATGTTATTTGAGTTTGACAATATTATTTATTCAAATAATGGATGCGTCGCAGGCTCGCTTTAAGAAAGTTTTGCCTCGTAAAGAGACAATGCTTAATTAGGGAATACTTGCGTGCTCCAGGCAGTTTTAGAGACGGGTCCCGGAGTGGACGAAATAATACGAGCGATTGGAAACATGTGCCGCCGTTGCCGATTCGATTACACTATCTCCAATGAAATTAGCACGTAATCGAGAGGAAAAACTTCATGTACCACGGTCAACACTGCAAGATAATACGGGGAAAAAACTTGAGAAAGTTCGACCGTTTCGCCCGATGTGCGTCAATTAATTATCGCGTGTAGACAGAACTGCCCTTGTAGCCTGCTCGCTTTGTTAGCACAATTTCCCATGAAAAAGTGGTCTTTTCCCTACGAGTGTGCAATCTATCGCAGCTAACGCGCCAGAAATGCTTACTTTTGACAAGGCCTTACCCAGGTCAAGATTTCAGGGGGTAGGAGGCGCGAGTTTAGTGGGCACAGCCCCCCCAACAGCCTTATGCAAAGAAAATTTACGAAAATTAAATGCCTCTATAAGCTATCTGAATCTAATATTATATTATAACTAAAGAGAGGGATAAAATACATTAAGTGCTTTACTTATTTTCAATATTTAGAAACTTATAGTAACGCCTTCTCCCTCCAAATAAGAAAATTTAGAATTTATCATGTATTAAAATATAAAGGCATTCCCAGTTGCGGCAGAACCAAGGGAGTAGGGTTTCAGGGGAGGATTGCCCCCTAAAAATACCCCCACTATATTTATTTCACTCCCTTCTTATATTTTCAAAAATACGATTAAAAATAAATCTAAATAACTTCTAAATCTAAATGTATTTTGCCGGAGAAGTGCCTCCGAAACTCTTTAGACTGGGGTAGGATAGAAAAGTTCCTTAAAATCCCCTTTTTTTTAACTGGCCTTCACCTACGCACATAAGATTCTGTCGCCCCTGACACAACATGGATAGTTTTAGAGATGATCTTGTCTTTCTCTAATAAAGTTAGAGGCTCAAAGATTTGTGTTTAGAGAAAGGGTTGCTGTCACCCTTGCTTCATAGTTCAAAATTGTATACTCTGTCAAATAAATGTATTTCCAACTTAACCAAATATTCTGACTTCAAACTGTTTTGGGGTTGATATCTGGCCACACCCCCTATCATTCTTCTTTCTTTGGTGACCTAATTGCAACATGTTCTTGGGACCACCATTCGAATAATTTCGAGTCAAAAGTGTTGTTGTTATTATTATTATTATTATTATTATTATTATTATTATTATTATTAACACCGCCTCTTACTACCCGTTCAGGTTATACACACTTACGCTAATGTTTAATGGTAGAGTGATTGTGAGATGAAATGGAGGACCTACAGTTTAATGTGGAATCCGAACCACGGTGGAGGCCTGGCATTCCTCACATTCACAAGTTGTGATTAATACACGTCTTGTCAGAGGTGAAGGAAGGGTTTGGCAATCAGATAAATCTGTGCCGGGACCGAGGATATGCCCCGGGCCCCCAGCACAGAAGTCTGGTGACACCTTACCCCTGGACCGCCAGGTCACCCTCGAAAGATTTTGTTTCCCAATCTCAAATGCTTACCCGCTTTCACAGTTCTCCTAACATTCACTAATACTTCCTATTTTCTTTGTCAATATTTTGTCATAGTCTACCCAACCTTGTTGGCTGAATAATGAACACGGCCACAAACTATTTTTCAAATTTACTTAAACTTTAGAATACGTATACACTCGAAACCATAAATAAGGCGGTATTAATTTTTATTGTCAACTTTCGGGAGGGGGAGGGGGTTGAACCTCTAAATAGTCCCCTAGACTAGGGCCTTGAATTCTGGGCTAAGGAGAATCCTCGTTTCACGCGTGAGTTACAAAGGAATGCACCGCTCTGTGGGTACGAGAACTTCTCGGTCACTCTGTAGATGGTCCCCTGCAAAACACTGATACAAAGTTTCCTGTCTTTGAGACAAATCAAATTTATCGCAAATGATTTGAGTATGATTATTTTTAAAGTTTTTTCAAAGTTTCATCTTACATCGTTTTGAAAAAAAAAATCGCTATCGATTGTGAGCAAGTTTAGAGTATTTTATGCTTTCATTCGAAGCCCTACGGCTTATTCTAGTTAGTTTTTTTTTTATATGTAATCAGTGAAGAAATAAGTTTACATATTTTTAAAACTACATAAGTTTTTAACTAGAAACTCGCTAAGGATTAAATTAAAAATTGGAATATATAATAACAATGATCAAGTTATGTTACATGTCCTATTCCAACAGTCGTTGTGATATTGAAGAGATTTTTTCATAATTAACATATTTTACATGAAAATAAATTTCCATCGAGATTTACATATCCTTAAAAATTGCTCGGAGATAAATTTGAATTCAAGATATTGCCGAATCCCTGTAAAGTTATATTTTTTAAGTTATAAGCTAAGAAAGTCCTAATAAAAGTATTTTCAAACAATATTTTAGCTTGAGCATTTACGTGATAAAATTAATATTTTTGGATTAAAATATAGACTGAATCTGTTAAATCAAATCCCATTATGATCAAAACTACTATTATTTATTTGTTAATGTAAAATAAATGTTTATGGGCCTACTTTCACCTTGGTTGGTGGTAGCTCTCTAATCCCGGGACGACCCCAAATAAAGTCGAGTTTGAATAGGAAGGGACTTTCTATCAAATACAAACTTTTTTGCAGTCAACGTTGATTACATATTACTACATTATTAGTGCTATTTTATAGGTTTAATATATGTATATTAATAGTTATGGCTTCAGAGAACATGACTCGAATTATGAATAATGGAAAGTAAGGCAAAATAAGGCCCTTTCTATGAGAATTGGGCTGTAAGTAGGTCAGTGCTAGGTTTATATCATGTTCAGTTAGGACTCATCTGGATTAATTTCCCCATAAAATGATGTGAATACGCATATATGTATAATAAACATCCCGCCTGCTGCCCAGGAATGTAAAACTCAAAATATACAAAACAATAGTTTTACAGATTGTTGTCTATGGATGTGATACATGGTATCTTACCTTACATGACGAAAATAAATTTAGGGTGTTCGAAAACAAGGTGTAGGAATATATTTGGTCTAAAGAGGGATGAGGCTACTGGAGAATGGAGGAGGTTTTATAATGATGAGTTACATACCCTCTACTCGTCATAATACATCATTAGGATAGTCAAGTCTCGTAGATTACGATGGGCAGGACATGCAGCGTGAATGGAAGACTCTAGAACCGTGTTCAGGGTATTGACAGGTAAACGCAATGGGAAGAGATACGGTGTAATGAGATGGACTGGATGGAACTCGCTCAAGACAGGAATAGGCGGCGTACTTTTGTAAGTGCAGCAATGAGCTTACTAGTTCCTAATTGTTTTTACATCACTCTCTTGTGTCACTTTCCATTCCATTTCTGAGGGTGGTTTACATATATTTATGATGTCCAATTTTATTTATCAACGTTTACGATAGCCCATAATAAGAATATTGTTCTATACTGTACGTTTTTTTTTTTTGTATGAAATATCCATTCTTTTTCAATAGATTAAGTTTAAATTTTCACTATTTCCGTGGAATGATTTTAAATAGCTCCCATTTTGAGTATGTTTATATGTTGGGGGGGATGCGGGGGTTACATTTAGCTATTGCCTTATACAACAATTTTTATAGGGAAGAAATATCAAATAGATTTACATTTTTATGGGTTTTTTTTTGTATGAAGCCAATGGCTGGAGTTTTCTCTTGAGGTTTTATAGAGATTTGTTTTTACCCGTTTGAAAGGAATGTGAGACAATTTATCTAGTGGGTTGAATATAATAATTTGCTTTAAAATTGTATAAATCAACACAACTAGAAAGTATTTATTCAATTTAAAGATTTATGAATTGGTTATAGTTACATATTAAAATAATGAAATAAAATTATCTTCTATAAAAACAGATATAGTTTTTTGCGGTTTGTGCTTTTATCATATAAAAAATTATGAGCATTTAATACCTATAAATTTAAGCTTGTTTGAAATTATAGCTTTTAAAAATTCACATGAAAATTTAAAACTTGAAATAACATGACAGAAGTAGTAGCTAAACAGTTTTAATGTTTTGTATTAATTTATTTCTTAGAAAACAAAAGTCATGTTATTTTGCTTTTACAGAGTGCAGTATTGCGAAGCAGATTTTTAAGGTGTTTGGGCTTAAAACGATTCCTTGCCATCACTGAAAACCTTTGATGTTTTATTTTCCTATCAAATCAAAGTTTCTTAGTCTTTTTTTATTGTGAGGATAAAGTAAAACCAGTACCAGTGATTCGGAATTCAATTTAAGGTGGTTATTGGCAATAATAACCCTTAACTTGCTAAACGCTTGAATGTGTTTGGATTATTAAAACAAAAAGAGCTATTTCTATACGTTAAAAAGCAAATAACATACTGAGAGTTGTAAATATTAGTTTAGTTTCTATAAAATACATAATTATTAATCTTTGGCGACATCATAATAAAGTTATTGTATAGAGTTTATTTCAGGAAACTTATTTTTTACCATATTTTAGTGCCCTTTGGGGTTATACGAATTAGTATTAACTACATTTGTGGTTCTGAAATAAGAAAAAGTAGAGCATTTAAAGGAAATGTAACCGTATTTGCCTGTAGTAAGAGTGGGAAACTATTTAGGAAAAACCACCCTCAATACACCCGACCGGAATTCAAACTTTGATTTCCCCGTCATCCGCAGTCCAGTATAGTTATAGAGTGACGTGTCACACCGTGCGACGACCGATGCGGGTTTGGAGAATTCAACTAAGAAATTCTTTATGGTTTTTTTTTGTGCATTGCGTTTGATATCCGTTCGGACTATCCTTCTAGTTGCACTAACATGCAGGGATTAGGGAAGCAGATTTTGGAAGTGTACCTGCATTTTCATCGGTGGGGTTTGAAAAATATACCTGGTAGCTGATTGTAGCTAAAAAACAAAAAATGAAAAGGTACTTGGGATAGGCTATGCTAAGTATAACCAATAATAATTTATACAGGGTATATTATGGTCATTATATAACCAATAATAAAAGTTATTTAGGGTAGATGATGGTAAGTGTATGATCAATAATAAAAAAATGTGATACAACCAATAATTACTATATTACCAATATTAAAAATGTACAATCCATTTAAATACATTCCTTACCTTCATGTATTACATTATGCCGTTATCTCATAAGCTGCGCCATAATGTAACCAATCAAGGTAAGTTTGCTTCCTTCAAGGGTAAACTAGGGGTACATAAGGCATCTGGTGGTCATTATCTAACCAACAATAAAAATGTATACAAGGTAACCTTTGATGACTATTCAACCAATAATAAAAATAATATGAGGTCACTTATGCTGAGTTTATAATGACTTATGGCAATATATCGCAGGTAGCTAGTGCTGTAACATTTGGTTTTTTATCTAAGCCTTTCTTCGGTCCCAGATGACTGACCTGAGTCTGAGCTGCCGCCAGGGGCGCTCATAGGCACCAAATATTTCCCGCGCATGCGCGGACGCTGTAAAGTTCCCTCAATGACAACGAGCCGTTATGACGAGTCTCAGACGCTGAGCGGGAGCGTCGCCGTTATGTTTCTAAGGGCATGCTTGTCCCAGCGTCGGTTAGTCGGACGCAACGCGACGCCGACTCTTTGGGAAACAGAGATATCAGCGCGTTTGTAGTGACGGCGAGACGAGTGCGCAAGTTGTGAGTTCGATAAGGAGATTCGTTTGGTGTCGCGACTATTCCTCACAACTTGCTTCGAGAAGTTTGACAATTAGTTATGTAATTACTGATCCAAGTAATGTCATTAAAATTTGAATAGTTAATATCCTACGAAAGATACACGGACAAATTCAAATGAATAAAAATACATTTTAAAACTAAAAGATTCTATTAAATATTTCCAATTTCTTAAATAATTACTAATATTTAAATAAGAACTTTTAGGAATATTAATTCAATGTAAATAAAATATATAGCTCAATACAACTATATAATAATTATATAAAATATATTAGATTCTATATTTATACAAGTTTATTAACTTTATATATATATATATATATCAGTTTATATAATATACTCAATTACTTTGCAACCAAAACATAAATTTTGTATTTTGTATGGATAGTATTTTAGTTTCAAATCGGAAGAATAATCGAAATCGGTAAAAACATGAGATTTACGTTTGAATAATTGTTTGAGTTTAGTTTTTAAATATTTAAAATTTCTGAAATTAAATTATATTTTTTAGACTATAAAAAACTTAGCATTAGTTTAAGAATACAGATGAAACATTTTAATACCAGCATTAATTAATATAAATATATAAGCCTAAAATGAGCTTATCAAAACGTTATCAGGCGTATGTAGGGAGCGAAAATGGCCAAAAAAATTATAAGTTTTTATTTCTTACAAATTTCGAAGCAACCCTGTTTAAAAATAAAGGTTTATAACCACAGAAACTTTTTTAAACTTAAATTTAGACTCATTTTGTGCAATAATTATAATTTCAATATAAGGGATAGGGATTTAATTACAAGGGAAATGTAGGTCGAACAGATTAAAGTTGCCAGTTATTAAACATTATTAAAAATTATTTTCTACGAACATTATTTCATTCTATTTCTTTTTAATCCAGAGTTAAAACTTTGCTTGGCAAATGTAATGTTCATATTAATGTGTTAAGACAGCTGAAACCAAGATATTAACGTTTATTCTATCAATAGGGGTAGTATACTCTGATTAGAAGAACGGCAGAGAGAATTCAAACACATTTATTTGCAACCAAAATAAATAATATTTAAATTTATTATTCATGCTATTTTATAGGTATTGATAATATGTATGAAAGTAACGACCGCAGACAACATGACTTGATGTATGAATATATTAAAAATTTAAATTATTTTAGTAACCAACTTCTGCTGTTTTTCCTACCAAAATCATAATATACCAATATTTGTTATCTGCAGATAATAAATATATTAAATATTTTTCCCTATGATCAAACCTAAAATTTTTGTTTTAAGTTTAATTTTGTTGGTAATATTTTGATCTATTCGCGCTAAAAAAAAATGAAATTATTTCCTGTACATACAAAATTTTACAAACATGATTAGAAGGAATTAAATAGAGGAATAGAAGGATTACAATCTCAGAGGTAGGATTGATCACACGTTTATCAATTTTACAGAACTTTTCGAGGTTTTATGGGATTGGAGGGGGGGTAGATAGGAATTGGGGGCTGGTATTCAAAACATTCTATTATTTATGTGTAAGTTTGTTATTTTATCCACGGAGTATAATATTTGGTGTAACGGTTTTTTGAATTAGGACTATAAATGCGGTGAAAAAGAATATGGGGAGGGGGGGAGATACGTTTGCAGACTTAAATTTTTGTAAAACTGTTTTGCCGAGACACCCACCTAGGTGGCGTAGTTGGCTAACGCGCTAGTCGTGTTGAGCTCGTCCGCCGAGGACGAGGAGATCGAGGTTCGAATCTCGGTCGGTGTGAACTGGGGGTGGTTTTTCCTAAATGGTTTTCCACTCTCCCTCCACGCAACTGCGGGTTCACTTCCTCTAAATTCAACCTTCCCAATTCCTAATCCATTAGTGTAATTAGTCTTTTAGCGTATAACCCGAACGGGTAGTAAGACGCGCTGCTAAAATTAATTTAAATTAAATTGTTTTGCCGAGGTTAAAATAGTTGTCAGATCTATTTGCGTGTATCTAATACTTCTAACCAGCAAGTTGAGTTTGTAACTGAGAAAGAAACTGCTGAAACGCTACATTTGGAGCATCGTGCTGTATAAAGAAGAAACTTTAGGCTCTCAGAAAGATTAAAAAGAAATACTCGGAGAGGTTTGAAATGTGGTGCTGGAGAAGACGTGACGTGAGAAAATCAGATGGACAGACAAGGTGATAAATGAAGAAGAACTAAGAAGAGTGGGTGAGAGAAGAGAATCATTTTGGATGTGATTCTTAAGTACAAAGCAAACTGAATCAGGCACATCCTTAGGAGGGAGTTTTCTTCACGACGTCATATCAGGAAAGGTTGAGGGAAAGAGGAGCTTAGGAAAAAGGAGGATTAAAATAGGTTAAAATATTGGATGACTTGAAGGAAAGAATATAATTCTGGGGGTGGAAGCAAGAGGCAGCGGACAGGGCCCATTGGCGGGCGGTCTAACTTCACTGACAAAAGGAATGGACCTGTCGTAAGACATAACACAATAATAATAATAATAATAATAATAATAATAAATTAAATATTGTATAAAACATATAGAATTTATTCTTACAGGTATAGCTACTTATTTTATTACAAGGCACCGCCTAGTTGATATTTCTCTTTTGAGCTCGATAAAGCGTTTACCTCGCTCCTTTGAGAATCTTAGTTATATTCCCGGTAGAGATTAGATGGCTATAATTCTCTGAGTGGGTATTGTGGTAATGTTAGTAAGAAGGTTACACGATTATCCTCACAAAGATTAAATTTCAGGACAAAGCAAAAAAAAAAAAAACTCATGTTTTCAGAACTTAACAAATTTAATCTCTTTTGAGAAAAGCAGTACTTCATTTTTAATATTTCTGTTGCCTGTTAGTCACCAACTAACCCAATATCACACTTTGCACATACCTCAAAGAATAATAAAAACAGGTTTTGTTTTTCTACAATCTGACCCATTTATACATGTTTCTATTCGTCGAGAATCCTTTACTGAGTCAGTCATTTACTTACTCAGGTATTTACAGATTAGTGTATGTGCCAAGTTAAATCAAAATTACGATTATTATATTTTAACATGTTTCACTTTAATTTTAAATTCAATCTATTTTTATCTTTCACCTCGAAATACATTCATTACACTTTTGTTTAACTACGGGAAATGTTAAAGAATTGTTAATTCTGTAAAAAAATGTTTAAATGATACTAATAATGGATTGTTCTTACTACATAGGTTAGCTATAATTCAGTAATTAGAATACTTTTGAACACAATGAAAATAAGTTAAGAGAAGTTTGGTTCTAAGCATCTTAATTAACTAATTAGCTCACATACCCGCTTCGGTGGCTGCGTGGTCTAACGCGCTACTCTTACAATAAGCTAGACTGCCGAAGACGGGGAGATCGGGGTTCAATCCCGGTCGAGTTCGCTCCCTATATGGTTTTCCACACTCCCGCCACGCAAATGAGGGTGCACCTTCTTTAAATTAAATCCTCCTAGTCCCTCATCTGCTGAAGCTCGCTGTTAGAATAGGATATTTTATCGTCAATATGGGAGGGTATATTTGAGTGTCATTAGGAGAACAGAGAAATACATTCTAGACTCAGATATGTTGTGGAATACATTTCAACAGCCTTACTCGTAGATACTAATTCGTGCATTTATATACGAGCGTAACGAGTTTTTTTTTAACCCTTTTGAATTGCATCTGTATGACTGGCTCTTTGTTCCGTGACATCAGTCAAATGCGCCGACCAATTTAACAAACTTTGTCAGGAACGTTCTTTGAACCTAGGAGGAACTACGTATATACATAGTTTTTCTATCTGGTTATTCGTTTGAATATGTGGACCTATTTTAACGAAACTTGGCAGGGTTCACAGAACTACTAGAATTTCAGAGTAAAATGAGATTAATATTATTCTAATTGGGTTGAACACAGAATATTACTCGCTATGTTAAATTAAATTGAATCAAACTAACGTCAAATTTGTTTTCATCATACATAATCTAAAATTACAAGTCAATATTAGACCGTGTCATTCTTGGAGTTGAACGGCCCCACCGAGTCGAAAGTACCATACAAGTGAGTGATAAGTAAGTCGCCAAATTACGACTCTCGCGTGAGTTGGTTTGATACTTGTACATCGGGAAGATACGAGGATTCCAGGATCAAAGATTGACTTTCGTAAAGGAGTTAGTTAAATTATATGTATTTCTGCTGCTGCATTGATTGAAGAAATGTGGGTCAAATTGTGGACCGCAATCCAGTCAAGTCAAAGCGGGGTTTGTGGATGTACAGGGGTAATTGACCTACACTCTTGAAAATAATTTATTTCAATAGTTATTGGTCCAGACATTTTGTGGTAGGTATAAATATGTTTTGTGCGAGAAAAATTGTATATGCAAAAGTGCCCTTTTATTGAACCCGATCATTAGTATTATAAGAGTTAATATTAAAAAATTAAAAAGGAATAGAAAATTTAGAAGTATTGGCAAACACTACTATAGTAAAAAAAATCAATTGAAAAGGCGGTGCGCTGAATTAAGCTATCTACATAAAGTTGGTTTATATTTATATTAACATGTTATAAGTCAATTCAACCAAATTTAACCAGCTTCGGTGACCGCATGGTCTAGGACGTCACTTTTGTATTAGACTAGACTGCCGATGACGGGTAGATCGGGGTTCAAATTACAGTCTGGTATATTGAAGGTGGTTTTCCCAGATGGTTCATCACTCTCCCTCCACGCAAATGCAGGTATTCTTCCTTTAAATTCAACATTCCTAATCCCTAAATTACTAGCGTAAATAGTATATATGCGTATAACCTGAACAGGTGCTGACGCTGTGCTAAAAAAGTTTTATTTCATTGACAAGTTGATTTTCAATATCCATGTTTTTAAATATTTGTTGTATCTTTTAGATGTTTTATAGATTATAGGGGTTATTTATTTTGACGTAATAGAGGTTGATATTATAAATTTAAATACCGTATGTGCGAGTAAAAGTTTCTAGCTATACACATTGAAATCAATGATCGTACTAAATTATTATTTTTATAATTTTAATGACATTAATATATTTATTCAATTAAAATATACTAGTAGTCTAATGCTTTTCAAACATTGCCATAGGATATTTTAATTCTATATCAGAGGAGCTAATTTAATAAAAGCTATGTATAAAAACAAGTAACAAAACTTTTTTTTCCCTCTTTAAAACCAGCTTTGAAGATTAATATTAAGTTGGAAATAAATGGATTTGCGTGTGGATTAAAAAAATGAAAAATAAGAGTCCTAACGTTATATATTTATATTTAATTCAAAGAGTAAATATTTATTAATTTTCCCAAACACAAAATAATACCAATGTTTGTCAATTAATTTAGTGTTTTATGAACAGAATAAAGTGTATTATGAAGTATATTATTAGCAAAATATACCTTTTGGTACACTGCAAGCAAACAAAATTGACTCATTTGAAATGTTTATCCTATTTTGTTCCTAGCTAAAAAAAATTGTTTATCAAATTTGTTTAGCTATGAAAAGTAACATGGTGTGTCGTAACTAACAGTAAACTATAAATAGATCAATAACCTTAATTGTTTAAATTTTACTACAGTATTTTATTTCTGTAGTTTGTCGAATTTTAACAAGTGTGCCCTTATATTACTTAGGTAAATTTACATTTTAAAGTGTTTTCTACTTACGAACAAACTTGGGACAGACAAAAATATACCATATCACACAAATCTTGTTGTTTGATTATTTGTTTCGTCCAAACTCTTGTTTTAGTGTAAAATATTCAATCAACGTAAATAATGTACAAAATGCTGTACATTCAGGAATAAAAATACAATATACTATAAATTCAGGAAGAAACATACTTGTTTAGGCCTTTAACATCGGGATTATGTATAAAAGATATGAATGACAACCAAAAACAGAAGTTTTCAAGCGTGAAATATCCTTTAAAGTGGGCCTATATCGGGGAAGAAATAAATTATAGTTATAAGATGTCCAGCTCCTGATAGTGAATTTTATGAGAATATATAAAATTATCTTAAATGGCTATATTAGGAGTGAATAAAACTTCAGGAGGTATGGATGCACGGTATATAAAAATTAACTAAGGCAACATGTATAAGAGAAAATCTTACAATAAATATCATGATTGTTTGTATGAACTTGGAGGTCGCTTGTAGTAAACTAAGACGTTTGTAGGAGTAATAATCATTTGCTATAATCAGGGGTTCATAAACCTCCAAGCGGTATAGATGTACAATCGCTAATAGTGAACTAATCCGTATGTGTAAATGACAATTATTTGCTATATCCGGAGTGTAAACACCTTCAGAAGGCATGGATGTACAATCGCTGTTAGTAAACTATGACTTTGTGGAAGTAACAATCATTTGATATATCAAGAAGAGTGACTAAAACCTTTTAGTAAATAGTTCATTTACATTATCAAGAGATAGAAAAAAACTACATGGTGTTGCCCAGCTGTCAGTAAATCATACCAGGAGATCATGAACCTCTAAGAGGTATGGATGACGAAATTCCGGACCAGCTGTTGTACAACTGCACGGCGGAGTTGCTTCTTGCTACAGGTCCTCTGAGGAACGTGTCCTCGGCGTGGTCCTTGAACCGCTCCGAGGTGCTGGAGTTATTGACCGTGGTAGTGAACGACGAGGACCTGTTTTTGTCCCCTGCGAGGAGTAACTCCTTCCGAGAGCTGTTGGGGGAGTGTTTGTTCCCTCAGCCCCGGCCTTACGACCTACCCTGGTGGCAGAAACTGGTGTGGGCCGCGGTGTTTGCCCCCATGCTGCTTGTCGCTGTGGGAGGGAACGCCATCGTCATGTGGATCGTTCTAGGTGAGTTGTACAAACACCAGGTTTTAATCGAGATATTTGTTCACGTAAAATATCAATGCTATCCAATTCCACGAAAGGATTCTGTTTCACTAAAGGTGAATTCAAACAAATGGAATATTAATTCAGCCCAACGGGTTCACCACCAATATAAACTCTAATACACGGAGGATAAAGTTACAAGACTTTCATGTGAACCTAAACATATCCAGTTTTAATACGCATGGCTACAGACTATCTATTTGAGATATTTAACGTACACTTTCTGAAAAGACTGATTATATCAGCACATGACCTAAAACTAGCTTAAATCTAGAACAGACACAGCACTTAGCACCCCCGTTGTCAAATCATCACTTTTAAAGTTAAACCTAGAGGTCCCGAGTTCAATTCTCGGCAGTACCATAGGTATTTTTTGCAAAGGGGATTTGTTCCTATGGTTGTCATGGTCTGGTTAGTTGGGTTCAAGTTAAAGTTAAGACTTCTACTGTCACCATATTATCATCATCTCATTGGGACGAAGTACCCGCTCCTACATGGTGGCACAACCTCAGAAGAAAGTTACAATATCCGCCACTGCCGGTAGAAGATTAGGAACGTCTAGTCGACCAACCCGGGTGGCGTAAAACCAGACAAAAAAGTTCGAAATAATAAACTCCAACTTAACCAATTATAATTTTGCTATCCATGCAACAGTAGAGCCCATATGGGCAGACATGGGCAGAATACATTTAGCTAAGGTGTCGGACATTATACTAACTTGCAGTTCAATGTTAAAATTCCATCTGACTAACTTTCAACCAGGATATCTGAAACATAAATTACGTCGAAATGAGGTTTCCATTCACCTTCACTCGACAAATGCCAAATTCGAATCATTGAATTAGTTGGGTTTTTTTTATAAATAGTTATTTTTAAATTTAATTGTTTTTAATTTCTCATGTGGAGAAAGTGTTGTAATCGTGAACTTTTTTACCTGGAGATCATGATGGATAATGTTTCCCCGAGCTTAAAATTGACTCTAACTTATTCTGTCTGTCTCCATGTATGCCTGTCTGTTCATCCTCTGCCTGTACCTGGGGCTACATATGATGGCATTCATTTGTACTTGTTATTTTGATGTTATGTTACTTTTATCCCACTAGATTGAACTGACGCCTTTGTCGGTTTGCCTATCAGCGCGTGTCCTATGAGCTAATAACAGATTAACGGCTCACTCTGGTTAATGCTACCCGCACGGTGGGGGTAAATGTATGTCAAATAATTCATGTACTTGTGATGTATTCATTAAAGTTTTACTATGACCAATAAAATTTATATTTCACCCATTTATCACAAAGTTAATTGCATATATAATAACCAAAGCAAATATTTCCAATCATAAAGTATGTAACCCACTTCGAATGGTCTAATAAGACGTCACTCTCTCAATAGACTGGACTGCAGGTTATGGAGATATTGGGGATCGAATTCCGGTCGGATGTACTGAGGCTAGTATTTCCACGCAATTGTGGATACACTTACTCTATAATCAACCTTTCTCATCCCTAAGACATTAGCTTTATTAATACGTATGTGTGCAATCCGAACGGGTAACGAGTCAACGGTGACGAAAAGAAATCTTAAGTTTACAACATAATGTAATTAATGAGACAAAGTTAAATTAGCAAACTAGTCTTAAAACAATATTAAATTTCCCAATTATAATATTTGTGTATGATATTCTTCAACCGTAAAATTGATACGAATCATAAAAGTAGTTTAAAACGAATTATGTTTTTATTCAGTTACTACAAAAAACACAGAAAAGGCTGAAACAAAAAAAAAACATGGCAAGGTCAGAAACGAAGTTAATTTAGGTCAGAGAAGCCCGTCGTTAAGGGATATAAGGGCGAGTAATAAGGGACTTGACAATCGTACGCTGGCTGTCCTTTCTGTGGTCTCTTTCTGGAAGTGTTTAATTTTCTATAGTTTCTAACCCGGATCTTGTCATTTCCATGTGAATAACATCGTTGGCAGAGGACGACCCATGTTGGAACTGTTGCATCAGTGAGCATTCTCTCCTCTTTGATCAGTAATATTTCAACATTAGGGAGCCGCGCGCACACAAAAACACTTTGCTTTGACAAATTATAGAGGGGAATATTCGAACTTTCGTCAGCTTCAAATTCGCCTCAAACCAATATTTCTGTTTCAACCACATATATATATATATATGTACAGGATATTATTTTGTTACTAGATGTATGGTTTTTTTTTAATATTCGAATTTCATTTCGGCATCTGGAATATAACATTTAATTCGATTCGAATTTGTGCCCTTCCACCAAATAAGTTAATATAAATATAGCAAACAGCAAAACAAACAAAAAATCTTAACCTGAATATTATCAAGATGAATCATGTGTAACATTAGATAATATAAAATCTAAAACAGTAAAATTAAGTATTTATTACCTTACAATTAGGAACCTATTAATTAGATTAGGATTTTCCCTTTAACATTGATAAATTAAACCCCTGAGGGCTGGTTGTTGTGTATATTATAAATCTAAGCTATGTTATAATGTCGGGTACTGACTAAGAAATCATCTTCCTTCACCTCTGACAAGACGTGTATTAATCACAACTTGTGAATGTGTGGAATGTCAGGCCTCCACCATGGTTCGGATTCCAACGTTAAACTGTAGGTCCTCCATTTCATCTCACAATCACCCCACCATTGCACATTAGCGTAAGTGCTTATACCCGAACGGGTAGTAAGATGCGGTGCTAATAATAATAATTAAATTTGGAATCACATCTTTGTAGGTTTCGCACTCCACCAATGTGCCGCGGAACACAGGTTAAAAACTATACCATTTTAGGCCATTCGACCACTGATTCGAGTTAAGGGTTTGATAAAATAAAACATATCTGTAATATTTTAGTACCTGTGTGAAGCTTGCTAGTTTCACTTGATCTATCTGAGTACTCCTGTTTCGGTGGCCACATAGTCCAAGGCGGCACTCTCACATCACACTGGACTGCCAATTACAGGGAGATCGAGGTTCAAGTCCCGATCGGGTGTACCGAGGGTCGTTTAACCTAAATTGTTTTCCACTCTCCCTCCACTCAAATTCGGGTACACATCCTCTAGATTCAAACTTTCTTCTCTCTAGCTCATTAGCGTAATTAGTACAAATGCGTGTAGCCAAACAGGTAGTAAGACGCTGTGATAAAAAAAAATGACCATCATAGTTATAACGGTAAAAGCCGACAATATAAGGTAGATGTGTGTTATCCAAGCAAGAGAAGTATAATACGACTAATTATATTAAATATTAATACAGCAGCTTTAACATTGAATGCGTGAAATCATCCCCTCGATCGGCATCTTACCCCAAAAGATATAAACAAGAGGGTTTGGTCAAGGTAGTAAAGAAGCATGATTTGTGGCATCTGTAAAAGGGGTAAGATTCATTGGGGAATTGGGAGGAAATAAATGGTTGTAAACTAAGGGATCGTAGTCTTATTGCAGGGGGAGAGAATGAAAGGTGAACTTTGAATATTCATAACCCCGATATATATGTGCGGCTGCACTACATTTCGAAAGATTAAATAACTTCTTTTTTTTTTTCCAAACACAATATACTAAGGACGGATTTAGTGTATTATCTAATTTTATTTTTCCTCTTCTCTTTAATACGTCGTGCGCATATTCCCCCCCCCC
>CABFWB010000148.1:303840-345810 GCA_902151455.1 Timema bartmani | reverse complement strand
TTTCTTCTACGTCTTCTTAACTTTGAGCGGCTCTGTAAAGGCCCTGACACAGACTCCGTAAGCTCCGCAGCCTTATAGTCTTTAAGTCTTTAATGGTCTTTAGAAATGGAAATCGCATCTACACAGTCCGTATCCGTAGTAATCATGTGACCGTGCCAACCAACGAGAAATTGGAAACAACGTTCAATAAGACGCTTCGAAAGGAAATTTTCTAGAGCTAGGCGTAAACAGACGTCATCTGTGAAGCAGACGATATCCCAGCAGAATAAAATTATAACACAAGTAACTTACTCAACATATTTTTTAAAAACGTTCAGGATAGTTCTGAAATATCTTAGTCCGTAAAATTATTTTATAATTTTATATTTGTTTCCATAGCAACCGATCCTTTGGCTGCCATTGGTGCTTTTATTTCGATGCGCGCTGTGATTGGTAGTCCTTAGCAGTCCTTATCGACTAGTCCTTTGAAAGTTAAAGTCGAGTCAACTTCTACGTAGTGGTAAGGCCTAAGGAATTAAGGATATGGACTCTGTAGACAGTGCAATCTATTAATGTGGAGTCGATCTCTTACGAAGTACTAAGCACCTTACGGATACGGAGTTTGTAGATAGGCCTTAAGAGGTGTAAGGTATCCTTTCGGCCGGAGGTACTTTCTCAGAAATTTGTAAATTCTTGTTCAAACACTGTTACTGCTAATAATATAATATATAAAATATAAAATTCTATACGTATGGGTGTGTCCTGATATTTGAAAATATCTAAATTAATGTACTATATAAAGTTTACGTCGTCACAAAAACCTTGTCGCATATAAAAAGTAATGAATGACCACCTTAAAGTTTCTAAAACTATTACTGTATGAGAATAAAGTTTTATGTTTTCTAAAAACGTATTATTGATGCTACCTAAAAGTAGTCATGCATTTTTGTTTCTATTAATTTGTATGTAATAATTTCTTAACTTCACACTGTTTTTCGGTATAAGCTACTTACCCAAAAATTTACGATTTAAATGTATTAACGTGTTTTTCTTACTTAACCCAACAACCACACACCCTCCTATACCTATGAACGGGAGTATGGAACGAATGAATGTACAGCTGAAAATGTGGAAGATGTTGATGATCCTGTAATTGTTCCTTTAAAAATAAAGAATTAACAAGAATGAGAAATGTTGTGTTAAAACTTATTTAGGTTTACTAACAACTCTTTCCACTCCCGGAATTATCAGAAAACGTATCAAACAAACGAATCAAGCACCTAGAGATGATGAAAATACTTATTCTATTTGTGATGGGAATTACAAAGATGACATCCAATGCCGGTGTTAGTTCCACGAGAAGTGTCAAGGATTATCTTACTGCATGCCTTTTGCACGAAGAATGACTATAGTAGATTTTGACCTTTTTTTCAGAGAGTGGTATGATGATCATGTTTAAACTATTTATAAGTTGTTGTTTTTTTGTCAGTTTAAAAGTAAATTTGAAATAAGAAAAATTCTAATTGGTTCTTTAATCTTTAATAATTGATTGGTTCGATATAAAATGCAAATTTATGGCTTAGTTTTCTAACTAACATTGATACTGCGAGAGTACTATTGTTCGTGCTTCTCAGTGACTGTGTTAAAGTGTAAGTCTCATCTGACGTAGGTATGCAAGCAGTCCTGTTACCCCCTCGTTTGTTCTTCGATAACTAACGTTATGTTAGCATTCTGTTAGAAAGAAACCTTTATGTAGAGATAGTTTGTACATACAGAAAAATATCACCTCATATGTTACACAAGGTACTCTTTTGTTTGAATTATTTTAATGATGTGTCGTTTTTTCTCCGTAATTAAAATATATATTTGATTGTTAATTTAATCTCTCGTATGAGAAAGTAGATAAAATAAAGGAGATTTATCCCAACATTTTATTTTCATCTGCTCCAAGTCAGATGGTGTAAATCCTGGCTCTCGTAAAGCCTTCTGGAATAAATAACTTGGCGGAGGGAAAGGAAAGAACATAAGTGGACATAAAAACTTCAGTCCCGCGTCTTCTTTCTCTGTCGCTCAAAACTGTAACGTGACTCCGAACTTGGACCTACGCCTCCCCCCTTTCCTGAAAGGAAATTAATTCGTTATATATTCACGAGAGTATGTATATTTTGATTTATAGAGATTTTAAATCTGAATATAATAAACATATAAAATTGTGAAAAGCATTTCATGTTCTTTAAATATGCACTAAACATATGCGATTTGTTAATAAATAAAACCCAAAGTCATAAAAGCTCAAATACAGTAGTCTAAGCTTGAACTATAAATATTTATGGATATATATTTATATATACATGTACATATAGTTTGAAGGTTAAAATAATGAACACAACTTGGATTTTAAATTAAACTCTTGAGAATGGACCCAAAAAAATCAAAAGCAAACCTAATGCAGTAATGCAGTAATAATTTAAGTTGAGTTTTCTCAGATTGAAAAATAAATCTAGGTTTATTCGTCATACAATAATTTATTCCTAGTTTTGAAAACTAGGAGGATATTGAATCAAATCAATTCTGAAGAAATTCAACCTAAATTATCATGTATTAAGTTTGCTTTTTTTTTTCATTCTCTAGAGTTTAAAATTTTGTGCTCTATGTCGATCTTAAAACCGTAATCCAACCACTTCTCAGAAGGTTTAATGTCAATATTTAAAAATCAAATTGCATTATTGTCCACAAAACTTCACCCCTAGATATCATAATTATTTAAATTATTAACATTTTGTTTCGCAAGGAAAGGCAGATCCATAATAATCTTCCAGAAGCAAGAACGATTTGCCCGCGAGTTGTTCTTATGCGCCGATATATGGCATCACGCGACAGTTGTTAACAAGAACGTTCGAACAATAAAACTTATCACCATACAATCTACAAATGCCTGGCGTTGCCCGGCTAAAGTTTGCAGCATTGTGAAATTTCTTGTGGATTTATCCTTGGTGATAAATTTTGACAATAATAATATATTATTGGTTCTATATATTCTATCACAACTTGTAAATGTGTGGAATATTAGGTCTCCACCGTGGTTCGTATCCCACGTTAAACTGTAGGTCCTCCATTTCATCTCACAATCACGCTACCATTTACACATTAGCGTAAGTGCGTAAAACTCGAACGGGTAGTAATACGCGGTAATAATAATAATAATAATAATAATAATAATAATAATAATAATAATAATAATAATAATAATAATAATAATAATAAGGAAACTATAAAACAGATGATTGAATGAAATCTTCTCTCATTTCTCTTTGGATTTCAAATTACCATATTAGTTATCTTTGGACTTGAAGTTGATATATTTTCTCTTTGATCCAAACCGAATGAATGTTATATTAAAATTACATAGTGGTAAAAAACTGTGACGTTGTACACGTGGTTCCAAGACGTATGTCTCACAATAGATGTAAACTTTTTTTTTTTAGCGAGCATAAGATGCAAGTTTCAGCTTTTTATTTTTCTTGGTTTTGGAATTTTAAAGTTTACATACACACAAATATACATCCTATTTTATTTATATAATAGATTGCGCTTGCCTAGTCATTGTCATTACAAACAGACAGGATAAAAAAGAATAAATGAGAGGGATTGAAATGACATCACGAAGCTCCTTTCAATTGTGTATACATTGTTTCGTCACTGAAGGAAAAGTGTTGCAAATTGTATGACATGTAGGTTCTATTTACTGTATATTTGATTAATGTTCTATAAATAGTCTGTCTATGGTCCGGACAATCAGATGACTGTTAAAATATGTTTGCTTGCGAGTATACCTTGTTTAGTTCTTAAAGATAATGCCCCTGTTTGGTTAGGTTTTCCGAGGATGGGAAGCCTAGGTTTTAAATCCCAGCAGGGTTGACCGGGATTATTTTTTTCTATGAATAGTTTTACACTGTCCCATTCAAATGCGGGTACATTTGTTCTAAACGATCTCTTTCTTCTCCTCAATTAATAGTAATTTGTTTATTTTTCACATGTTTTATCATGTGTAGCTTATTAAGGGGCTGCTTAGGAAGCTGAGATATTGTCAATCGGATGTTACGCTTAGGTTGTTTTCGTATAACCGCATCTTACCACCCTTTCTCGTTATACGCCTACATTATAATTGAACTAATGTGTTAGGGATTAGGAAGGTTTACTTTACGAAAAAACCACTCTCAGTGCACCCAATCGAGATCGAGCACTGATCTCCCCGTCTCTGGCATTCTAATCAATTGTGATGGAATTAACTCAAAACTATTTTCATGTCCCTTTTAAATATAAGTAATAATAATAATATAAATAATAAATATAATTTAAAAGTTGGAATTTTCTACTCTTAAATGTCCAAAAATCCACATAATTTTAAACTGGTAAAGGAGCGTAGAGTGGATCTTAGTGAATCGAATGATGTAATTTAGTAGTGTTACAACACATTGTATTAACATTTGTATGTCCCACCTCCCCTGTTTGTTCTCCTACTGCTGGACAGTTCCAAACAGTAACGTTATAAACACACTTGGCTTCTGGTGTTAAGGAATTTCTTTTCGACTACTCAAGCACCTTAAAATTGTTGGGGCAAGCTTTAAAAATCGAATGTTTGAAAAAATTCAAAAACTTTTTTTACCAAATTTAATGAAAGCTCTCGTGTGTACAAATTTTACTTTAAGTGGACCTTTCGAATAAGGTTGAATTTAAATTTCACTGAAGTTTGTTGTTTGGTTATAAAATAACTCAAAAGACAACATGAAGTGAAAATAGTATGGTTATCTCGAAATGGGACTGCCTTTCATTCAAATTAAAATAATGTAATTACTTCAGTGTGTCCTTTGTTACGATGTGTATTCAAATGATGTTAATAAACCAGTGAAATATCTGGGGTAGTTGGAGAGAAAACTCGCAGAACATAGCGAGCGATAAACCTTTCGAGTTCTTTGTCAACAAAACCAACGTAGCATGTGAAACAATGTGGATGATTAATATTGTCAATGGTAGATTCAATTAAACAAATGTTCAAATGTCTGATGAAATGTAGCTCTTCAGAGGGGAAAACTATATATATTATATACAACTAAATATAGCATATATGTGCCTTAAACAATGAATACATAAATATAATCCAACACTACTGAGCTATGGGTCCAAAGTTCAATTTCTGGCATGACCGAAAAATTTATCATTTCTGAAATGTGGATTTCTCCTCTCACAGTGATGAATTAACGGCTGGGGGCTGGATGTTGTGTCATTTCTAATTATGAGTTGTTTTATAAGTCGTGTGCTGATATAGTCAGTTGGTTCGAAAAAATGCACGTTAAATACCTCAAGTAAATAATAATCTTACTAATATTATAAATGCGAAAGTTTGTGTGTTTGGATGTTTGTTGCTCAATCACGTCAAAACTACTAAACAGATTAGAATGAAACTTTGTAGGTAGGTAGAGTATGTCCTGGAATAACATATAGGACTATTCCCAACCTTTGATTTTACATTAATTTTACAATACTAATGTTTAAACTTTTCGTCGGGCGAAGCCGCGACGGGTAACAGCTAGTAATAATAATAATAATAATAAAAGCACCGCGTCTTACTACCCGTTCGGGTTATACGCTTAAGTACTAATTACTCTAATGGGTTAGGAATTGGGAAGGTTGAATTTAGAGGAGGTGAACCCACATTTGTGTGGAGGGAAAGTGGAAAACCATTCAGGAAAAACCACCCCCAATTCACCCGACCGAGATTCGAACCTCAATCTCCCCGTCCTCAGCAGTCTAGCTCAACAACAACCAGTGCGGTAGCCAACTACGCCACCGAGGCTGGTAAGTAAATAATGAAATGTATGTAAGTTTTATAATTTTGTTGGTATTTTAATATTCAGTTGTGAACTGTGGGACGTGGGAAAGTTGTAGTTTGATGGAAATAGTTCATTTTACAGATCAAAAGTTCAGGGACAGAGTAAAAATAAGTTTTCTTGTAACGTGCACTAAATTTCCTAAAAAGCTCCTTTAAGTACACTCCTTTAGAAAACAAGACGTCAGGGCCACACCTATCTATACCTGGACTTGGACCCAAGCCATTGATGGTGAAATCAGCCCCTCCCCTCCTCCACCCTCCCTCTTCACCACCTTATTTCACCCCTTCATCACCTAATTCATCCGCCTTAACCACCTCCTTACCCTCTTAACCACCTCATTTCACTCCCTTCATTACACCCTTAACCCCCTATTTCCCCCTTAACTCCCTCATTCCCCCTTAAATCCCTTCTTCCTCCTTCAACTCCCTCTTTCCACCCTTAACTCCCTCCTTCAACTCCCTCTTTCCTCCCTTAACTCCCTCTTTCAACTCTCTCTTTCCTCCCTTAACCCTATCTTTCCACCTTAACTCCCTCCTTCCCCCTTAAATCCCTTCTTCCTCTCTTAACTCCCTCCTTTCTCCCTTAACTCCCTCCTTCAACTCCCTCTTTCCTCCCTTAACTCCCTCCTTCTCCCCTTAACCCCCTCCTTCTTCCCTTCAGCACATATTTATTCCATCTTCACCCCCCTTTCATCCTCCTTAAACCCATCTTTTCTCCCCCTTTACTATATATATTTCCTCCCCTTTAACCACCACTTTAATCTCCCTTCACCACTTTCCTTCTCTCTTCCTCACCTCTTTTCCCTCCCTTCTCCACCTCCCTGCTCACACCATCACCCAGGATAAGCTTCGACGTTCGAATCAGTTTTAACAGCCAACGCTGCAACGATTCATTGGTACCATACGATAGGAGTTCTAATAATGGCTACTCTCTAGTGATAACCAAAGTACGGAAGGTTTTTTAAAGTTCAATTTCTCTCTTAGAGATTTTTGGGTGAGTAATGAAACGTTTAAAAACACTAAAGAGCAGAAAATATGCTTATTTTATGCTTTGCAACGCAATTGAATAAACATAGTGTGAAGCTATCAACTTAATGATTTTTCTCTCAATGAGCTTGCTATCTATTGTAAGTGAAAGGACAGGAGTTTGAAATAGGTGCCATTTCCTGTCAAAGCGGCACGCAGGCCGATTGCTGTTAGTCTAGTTGTGATAGCAGTAGATCTGTGGGAATCGCTGTCTCAGGTATCACGTGGTTTTATGATGTTGATAGAAGCCCGTTGATTGGTGCTTTATGCCGTCATCGAAGGAATCTCCTAGCTTGTGTATTCTAGAACAGAGCTTTGGGCAGTTGGTTTTAGAGAGTTGTCAGTGTGTCGCTAAGATGAGTCCGTTTAGCGATGGCGTGCCTTAAGCGCCATGAGTACGACAGGGATTTAGACAGTTGACTGTGGGCAATTGCCCGAGGGTGTCATGAAAAGTGTTTTGGGCTCTTGCCAAATGCGTGTTGTTTTTATGTGACGCCCTTTTTAGAGGAGTTGCAGACTTAGGCCGAAATATAAATTGTGACTTGAGCTCACGAGTAACCGGATGACGGGTGGACCTAGTTCTCGTCACTATGACGACCGTGTAATAGTTCATTTTTTTAAATCAACCCGATAGTGTTAACTTGTCGGCCATTCATTCACNACAGGGACCGTAGGGCCACGTCCACACAATTTGGTGATCGTAAGGCCCGTAAAGCCCGCGTCTTTACATAAATTATTAGTGATTGTAAAACGTGTGACCTTACAATAATTATATTAGTGACTATGATATTTTCCTAGCACCATGTATTACTATCCTTTCGGGGTAGGCCTATTAACTATACTAATATGTTAGGGACGAGAAGGGTTGAATTTAGAGAAGCTGTACCCGAATTTGCGTGGATATAGAGAATAAAACCATCTAGGAAAGCCATCCTCAGTAAAATTGACCGTAAATCGAACCCCGATCTCCCTATCTATGGCTGCAAATGCAAATCTATTGCGAGAGATTATATTTGTTCAGTATGATTTGAACAGGAGTATTCATGAAAACTTGTTTTGTAATATCTACCCACTTCTAGGAAAGTTGACTGGGTGGGAATATGAGGCCCCAATTCACGAATAGTTTTATTAGGGTATTCATAAGGAAGGTTTCAGCTACCAAAAGAATGTCAGTCACCTCAGATAGGAAATAATCTTTAATTAGGGAATTGAAGTTGTAAATGTTTACAAGTCTCGTCCGCTGCGCTCATTATTATTTACAACATTGGCTTTGGAAGTGAAAACCAGGTATGGACATTTTTTAACAGTTCTTTTCCAACTACTTTAAATGTTTTGAAGTTTGATCGCGTTTAGAACCCAAAATAAGTTGTTGGCAAATGTAGATAAAATGCTCCAAAGAAATATTTAGTTTATTTTTCTACATAGTAATCTTAACATTTCTTGATTATCTACAATAGGTATCACAGCGTTTAAAAATAGCTTTTTAATTAAATAGAAAAAGGTTCTACTAAATTTCAATGACGTTTGTGACTGATATTCTATAACTATTGATATTAATATATGAAGATAATTAAACCAAACATTGCTACTGAAGCGATATTTTGATTATTTTAGTCAAACATAATCTTAATTATAAAAATTTCACAAATATTAATTTGCATTTTTAAATTTAAAAATGACACCTTGACACGGAATCGAACCCGGGACCCTCGGTTTAGTATGCCAATGCTCCAACCACTGAGTTATCTGGGAGTTTTACCGTGCACAGGGTATTCTTAACTCAATTTTAAGATAGAGTCTGTGAGGGACGTGAGAAAATCGTTAGCTACATACGTGTGATCAATTAAGATCTCGAGATATCAACTCGGCAGGGTTTTATACTGTCAATAGTACAATGACAACTGTTCGAATGCGCATATTATGATGGATTAAGGTGGGATGGAAGGAGACGGGAGAAAAAAGTCGGTGTTTTTGCAGTTTTTTATGGCAAAATATGGTTGAGCCAAAAATAAATAAAATATTGCTTCATTACAAACATAATTAATTTTCTTCACATGTTGATATCAACAGTTCCTGAATATCTGTCACGAGCATAGCGACATCATCTAACAAACTTTTAAAATGAAGCTAAAAAGTTATCATTAAATTCCAGCACAACCTTCCTTGACAGATATTCAATAAATTTTGATACCACCACGCGAAGAAAATTAAATTCTATGTTAGTACTGAAGCAATATTTTATTTATTTTGTTCAATAAATGTTTTGCCATAAAAACTGCAGAAACACGTTTTTTTTTCTCGCGTCCTCCCATACCACCTTAAATAACACAACAAATATAATAGCTTGGCTATTTAATCCATTAATTTGTATTACCTTTCACCGCACTTTAAGGGGTTGAGAGCAGCCAGCATTATAGCTATTATCAAGGTCAAAAGTAGGTTCAAGGGCTTGAAAACAGCAACTATACAGCTTGATGAAAACATTTCTAATCAATTTTAAATCTGTTTATTTCTTGAGATTGTGGAACACGAAGTATCTAATGAAGATCTTTATTAGATTACAACACAACCGCAACAGCTGAGCGAATGTTTTCTACTTTGTAGATAATTGCAGCTCTGTCATCAGAAAATCCTTTAGCTGGAGCCCCGACCCAAAATTACAATCCATGACACGAAACGAGGAAGAGAGCTTCTTTCATTGTGAGACTTTTGTCTAACAGGATCCTTGAAGCCACACTTTCTCGAAGTTAACACTAAAATACAGAAACAAAATTAACAATGAACTTGATTGAATACCAGAGCTTTAAGTTTAACAAGTCTATTCCAATATTAAGGAAAATTTAAATATCGCATTCTGCAAAGAATTTCTGAATGAATTAATGTGTTTATTTTAATATAGCTGTTATTTTTACTTATAAAATTAACAAACTAGTAAATATTATTTAGTAATAATAATAATAATAACTCCTTGTATAATAATTAAGTAAATCATGTACAAAACATAATATTTATTCATTCAGCATGTGTATTTTTTTGCATACTAAATAATTGTATATTTCCATTCCAAAAACATACACGCGGGCCTTACCAGTTAATTCATGGTCTGGTCTTTGTAGTCAAACAGAATCGTTTTAAGCCTCACTTTTGTTTTTATATGGAAATAATCTTTCCTGGATAATGTATTAAAAGGAAGGAAAACCAAACCAGCTATATAAAAAAATTACAATGCCACGTACACTACGCTTGAAATGTTTGTTCAACTCACGAACCTGATGCCAAAATATTAAGAGGGTACCGGCAGAATACTAAATATCACGGGTCCATGCACTTTTTTCTGATCAATTTTTTTTTGCAACGCTTCTTACTACCCATTCAAGTTACACGCTGTCCAATTATTTGATGACGGGTAAATATGTCTTAATACACGTGCGGGCTATAATTATAATATCAATAAAAACTGTTTTATTAGCTTAATGTGAGGACGGGAACTGTTTTTAAACCATGCTTTCTTTAATTTATAGTATTTTAATAAATTATTTGCAATTTTGACTATAATTATAGTTTAATTACACATTTAGTATTATATATTTCACAGAAAATTTTGAATCGTTTTAGGATTTACATTTAAAAAGATGTTGCGTTACGTTTTGATATTTTGACGCAATCTAATAACAAACCCGCTTCGGTGGTCACGTGGTCTAAGGCGTCTTTCAAGCTACTGTTGTGGCTGGTGGTTTAATGAATTCCTAGAATCTGGACGAGGATAGCTCACTCTGGAGTGCACGAATAAATGTTTCTCGTTGTAACTAAATTATTCGGTACCCCCAACACTTAACAATAATTTTCACCCCAGCCCGTATTATATACTGTAGCCTACGTGCCGTATTTACTAAAAACGGCTACACAACATGCAAATGTAATGTTCTCAAAACCCGTTGCACTCTCCACAATTACATTATTGCGAGGCATCCAACGTTATACAAACAGGGTTTTTTTAATCTTAAGTTCCACTTTTGAAATTAAAACCTTGCGTGTCCCACAACCAGCATACGTTCATTTTTTAAACAGTATTTATTAATAGATATCATAGTTAAACATGTATAAATAAAACATAAAGTTAGTAAACCACTCCTCCCTTGATTTAGTATGTGTTTTTTTAGCCTGACTTTGTACCCATTCGGGTTATACGCACACACTAACTACGCTATTTGAATAGAGATGAGGAAGGTAGAATTTTAAAGGAAATCAGGGTAGCCACAAAATCTTATTAAGAATATTCCCCAACTTTTACCTGATATCAAAATCCAAATTTCGCTGACTTAAATCTCTATCTGAAATTATAAATACGTTTTAAGAAAATCCAAATATTTAATTTGTTATAGACAGTTATTCTTGAAATTCATTCAAAAATAAATATGCATTTACCTTAATAAAAAACAGTGTTTTAATAAGATACAGTTAAGAAATTTTTCATCTTTTTCTGGCCTGGTCGAATACAAAGTTCTCTCACATTTCTCTTATTAGCCTTGTAATTTAAAATTCCTTGACTTTTCCAGGTTTTCCATTCTTCCCAGACTGTGAAAACCCTGTAAATGTACCCAAATTTGCGTGGAGGGAGAGTGGTAAACCATTCAGAGAAAACCACTCTCAATAAAACCAATCGGGATTAGAACCCTTATCTCCTGATCTTCCCCTTCACCGGAAATCCAGCCCAAAAAATCGTGACGTGTTAGAGCATTCTATCACAAGCAAAAAAAAAAAGTTTTTATTATGAACACTATAAAAACATTGACCTTAACTGGCGTGCTCATCCACCTCACCTTAAACAACTTTTTTTTGGTAAATAGTGTGTATGAATAAAAAGATAAGTCAAATGAAGACTTTGAATTAACGCGTGACATAAGGACGGAGGTCAAATCGATCAGAAGGTCATCCAGTGGGTGTGCTCATATTTGCTATTACGTTGAGTGGTCTGATAATGTATTAACAAAGTTTGTTTTATTACCATTAGAAGGGCAAACATGGAACCTGCACTGTCGTTGACCCCTTTATATGATACATGCAAATTACAACAGGGGGGGAGGGGGGACCGTATTACAATATCCAAGTAATTAACCTTACTGTGTTGTAGGTCATACTCTTGGGATCCACTCAAGTCTAGTCTTATTTTCAAATAAATAGCCTTGTTTGACACTAGGAAAGTTACTAGGTCTACTTTCATGTATCCATACTTCAAACTGTGTGATCTTCAGATGTGGGTATTATCAATACCCATAACCCAAATAATATAGGTTTGTTTTTTAGTACCGCATCTTACTTGAAGAAAAGGAGTTTATTCAAATATGGAATGACTTGAAGGAAAGAAGAAAATTCTGTGAGCTGAAGGAGGAAGCAGAGGACAGGGTGAATTGGTGGTCTAAGTTTACTGACAAAAGGAAGGGGACCTGTCTTAAGACAGAACCCTAGAAATAATAATAATAAGATTATTACTATTATCAGTTCGGCTTACACTCATATGTAAGCTACTAATCACACTAAAGTATTATGGATGAGGAAAGTTCAGTTTTAGACAAAGTGTACCCGAATTTCACGTGGAGATTGAGTGTAAAGTCATTTAGGAAAAAACCACCCTCTGTATACACGACTGGGATTTGAGCCCTGACCTTATAACCATCGTCAGTCCAGGCTTTTACCAAAGTCACGCCTTAGACCATGCGACCATCGAAGTGGATAATATTTTAATACAATTTTTAAAAAACATTGTGAATTTTTTTTAGCAAGTAACTTGATAAAATATTAGTATGAAAATTATAATTCAATTAAATGGTTGAGAATTTAAATATAATGTACGATTGAGATGGATACATGTACAATATTTCAAATGTTATCATACTAAAGTCTCAATTAACAAATTTATAAAGATTTAGAAGGAAATATTAGGTTTGACACATGGTAGTTATACACAGTACATTGTTACGAGTTATAGCATATATACACTTGAGAAAACATTTAACACGTTAAAATTACATCTAAAATTAAAATTAAAATAATTTTTATAGAAAATTAGATCGTATAGTCACTACATTAATATTCAAATATATAGTATACACAGTAATATACTTCAAAAGTCAAAATGAATTATACTGGAATGTATGTTAAAGATAATATAGTTTTGATTGAAAATGAAAGAATTATTTTCCTAACCCCATGTTCTTTAAAAATCAAAAAAATGTTTTCTTTACCTGAAATCTAACCCCATGTTCTTTAAAAATGAAATAATTATTTTTTTTACCTGAAATCTAACCCCAGGTTCTTTAAAATGGCAGCTAGGTTTCCCGTAAATCTTAACTACTTTCGACGCTCGCCAGCATCATCCTCAGGACTTCATGAAACAAAGCACACCAAGCTAAAAAATATTTCAACTTAAATTTTAATTGTAATGTTAATATGTTAAATATTTTCTCAATTGTATATGTTTATAATTCATAATTATGTATTTAACTCCATGTATCAAACCTAATATTTCTTCTCAAATCTTAATACATTTTTAATTAAAACTTTTTATGATAACATTTTAAATATTGTACATATAGCTATCTATTCCATCTCAATTTTATACATATTTCATTTCTCAACCATTTAACTAGATTATGATTTCCTTACTATTATTACAATAAAATGTTAATAATGTTGCCCGCAAAAAAAAAAGTATTTTAACCATCTAACTGTATTTCCTTGCCAAAATCCTAGTAAACCGTGGTTTGTTAAAAATTGTTCAAGAATGTTAAAACGGCGTCAATCCCACTTGTGAGATAAAAATATTTCCAAACAATTGATATGGAGAAGATTTTTTCACCAAGTTTAACAACCCGTTCAGGCTGTACACGCATTTTAATTACGCTAAAAGGGTAGAAAGTTATAGTTGAGAGTAAGTGAACCCGCATTTACGTGAAGGTAGAGCGGCAATAAATTTAGTAAAAAAAAACATATTAGATACACCCACCAGAGATTAGAACCTCGACCTTCCAGTCACCAGCATATCAGTTTAGATGAGCTTGATGTTTAGTCCGCGTGTTCACTGATGTGGGCTACAGTAGATATGGATATAATTCATTCTTCCAACATTTCTGTTATTTACCACTTTCTTGACGGTATCACGAGATAAAAATGAATTAAGTTCTTCCAGCATAGTTTATGAGAGCCTTAACCTACATTGGTGATCACGCAGCCAAATAATCTTGTTTAGTTTGTTTTTTTCGGTGATGAGAAGATTTTTTTATATTCATCGGGAGTTTATGAGGGTTCTTATCTTATTTGTTTCGCCATTATATCCCCACGAAAATTCGGGTACACTTCTTCTAAATTCGCAAATGTGGGTACATTTTTTCTCAATTCTACATCCTCTATCCCTAACTCATTAGTCTAATTAAACGTGGATGGACCCACTTCGGTGGCCGCATGATCCAAGGGTTCACTTTAGCAATTGACTAGATTGCCGATGACTGGGAAATCGGGGTTATAATCTCGGTTGGGTGTACTGCTGAGGGTGGTTTTTCAACGGTAATAAAATGCGGTGCTGAAAAAAATGTGAGTAGCCCTAAAGAGAAGTAAGGCGCGGTGAGCAAAAAGAAGGAATATAAAACGCCGTTAGATATATTGTGATGCTACTGTGAGCACAGCCCTGTAATGAGGAAAGTATCAAACAAGTAAGTAGGAGATAAAGTACCTTAATATAACCTTCTAGCTAGTGGTTCTCAAAGGTGTGCCGTGAAATTCTCAACGTTATGGTATTGTTGATTAAAATAAAAAGGATATTTTTTATAAGAAAGAGAAAGAAAATGTGCGCAAACTTTGATATATTTAATTTCCAAAGAATTTAATGGATTGCAATCGAAGAATTGAGACATTAATGAGGAACTCGAGCTTGCCATTTCCAACCTAAAATTTCAATTCATTATTGAATCTAGATAAAAAAAACACGCATTTCCTGTTCAGAGAAGACTGTGAATGAGCATGGGTGAGTCTCCCGTTGTGTCACCAACTTACACTTTCAGCAGATGATGGCGTAATTCACCGAAACATGTTTTCCATGACTATTGATGCCCCAGTCATCCAATTACTAAGGAGAGGGACCCACAAATAACCAGATAAGGAACATCAACGTCAATCTTTTATTAATAAAATCTTATTATGTTGCATTAATAACCTGGTATTTTTATATTTTTCAACTTTTCAAAATTAAATATAAATATTTATTCCAGACAAGACACATGCAATTGTACTTTTTATATTTACAAACTTTACAATATAATATTGATATGATCTGTCATATATTTTAATATATTATATGTTGTGTAGTTTTTATTCATCAATTTTATCATTGTTCTCTTATAGTAAATTCTGTCCTTATTTTTAGTGATCCTATTAAGAGTTTTTAAGAATTGCACTTACTAACGTTTATCAAGTTACATAATATTGTATCATTTGTAATTAATAAGTTTTTAAAACTTGTTGACTGCTCTCAAGAATTTACTATCTAATTTGCAGAAGTTTATTATTCATTTCTTTTTTGATCTTTTATTAAAAATGAAATTATTTTTCATTCTCAATAAATTTATTCGATCTTGATTTAATTGGCGTAAGGGTGTTTTACATATTTCAGGTTATATTGAAAGTAATCGATGCAAGCTCCGTGCAAAAGAATTTATCTCTAGTCTTATTTAAAAAGTGATTTTAAATGAAAAACTGCTTCATAATTTAAACTCACTAAACCACTCTAATATTTTTAACACTCCTACCACGTAATTACTTATGAAAAACCAGCATGCATTTTAATATCTCGAAAGTGTGGAGTCTAAGAGCTTTGCCATATTAAGCTTGGAGGAATAAAGGTAATGAGGAGACAGAAACTAACTAATTATGTAGTTTTGAGAAAGCAGTAGAGCACTTAATGCATACCGCCTTAGATTACACTGATGTAGTAGAGCACATTAAGTATCTTAATGAGCTTAAAACCGTTTAGAATTACTCAAGAATAATTGGTTGGACGATTTATTTAGTCGAGAAATGGTTATTTTCTTCTCATAAGAGTTGTAATTATTTGTATTATAACACTGTGTAAGCGATGCGTTTTTCTTTTAGTAAAATATTTAACTATAGCTCTTCTCAAGTTCTTTTGGCACAACTGACATGTACTGACGATAAAATTTACCGTTTACTTAAATAGTATTTACTTACTTATTCTGTGGTATTAGGAGCTCTAAAGTTAATTGCCACATTTATAAAAGTACACCACCTATCCCTATCTTGAGCTAGTTCTATCCAATCTCCCTCATTACACCATACCTCTTTCAGGTACATTCTAATGTTATCTTCTCGTCTGCATCTAGATCTTCTCACTGGTATCTTCCCATTAGGTTTTACTGTCGATACCCAACGTCTGGTGATGAGAACTGGGTATGTAACTTCAATCTTCTCCACTCTCCATTATTTTAATCCCTGAACGAGACATATTTTCTTAGATAATAATTTCAAATTATTCTCTTCTATGAGTTTATTTGTCGGACGTAGAAACGTACATTACCCAACAAACATTTTGAAGAAGGTATTTTTGCACCCGTTTAAGAGAGTATAATCTCAAAATAACGATAAATTAATACAAAAATATTTGAAGTGGTATATTGGCATGTGTGATATCTAAACTTAAAGGAAAAATATATTCAAATGGCTAATATCAACGATAGAACTAAATTATATTATTAACTAAAATTATTTTCACTAAGTATTCTTTACTATAAAGAATGTTCGATAACAATTAATAATGAATAACAATGAATAATATTAAATATTAATAAATACTATTTTGGATTTACTAAGTAATGCTCTAGATTTGTATGGTAAAGTAATTTTAAATCTGAATTAAATCATTATCAATTTTTATATTTTGTATGTAGCTTTATTTGAAACTATCACTTTAATCACTACAATAAATAAGTAGTATGTAAATATTCACCTATATTTAAAAGACTCTTTGTATATTTGATCTCAGTGGTCTTAGGGTAAAGTGCTCGCTTCAGTACCCGATATTTATGGGTTCAAACCCGGCCGGGGTCAACGGATATTTCTTGAGCGATAAAAATCCGTAGCACAACTTCCTTCGGAAAGGAAATAGAGCCCATGTCGATTGTGGCATGTAAAAGAACCCTGGAAGGTACGTGGAAATACCTTCCCCGCTAAACTCGGTAGGCCCTTTCACTCTTGCTCATAGAAAATCTCGTGTGCTGTTATAATCATTCGGTTCAGTGCACGTTAAATACCTCAAACAAATAAATAATATACTGTCTAGATTGTGATTTAAAATATAAATTAACAAATTGTTCAGGATTGTGTGGATTAAAAGATAACACACGTTGACCATTAGTAAAACTGCATTGACAAATAACATCGCATTATTAGCGTCAATCAAAATTTTGGGACGGAGGGGAACTAACATGGGCTTTGTTAAATAGCTTCCCTGAATATATGTGTATTTATTTATCATCACAATGACACAGCCTGTTCATTTTGCACTCTTCCATAAAACCAGAATATTATTTCTTTATATTTTCCTACAATGCGCCTCAATGGTGAAACTAAAATGCTTTCGAAATATATTTTTGCACTTTCATGTGCTAACATCTTATATGGAACACAGCTGTAAACCTTTTATTCGTGCATTATACCTCTACCCCCCTTTCTTCCACCCTTGTAAAGACATTTATATATAAGATCAGCGCCATCCCCTTATAATTTGTAAACCTCCTTTCTTGAAAATGGGTATTATAATTCCCCTTTTCCAGCCTTCCGGTTCCTTGTTCTCCTTCCCAACCACTCCCAGCCTCCTGTATAACCATTGTATACCTACTTCGCCTGCAGCTCTTATCATTTCCACAGTCATTTTGTCCATACCCGGTGCTTTTCCTTGTTTCGTCCTCTTTAAAGAGTTCTCCACCTCTACCTCTATGTGCGACCTCTTTCCTCCTCTTCTGCTATTTTTTCATGCTCCTCTGTTTCACTTTCATCAGAACATGAAAGAGAAATAAGTTTATATAAGACTATAATTGAAGTCATCTTCAGAGCTTAAACGCAACTCTTCAATGAGATTAATATATTTATATTTACAAAAAGGAACTTATTTTAATTTTGACTTTGAAATGTATGTAGACATTATTTCACGAGTTTACTGTGTTATGAATATGGTAAAGGATGCTTTTATTTAAGTTTATTAAGAAATCCAATATGTCACTTCCTTTAAACTATGCTAGAATGGCATTAAAGATATTCTTAGTGATATTTACAAAAATAAATTAACATCTATTTTTAGCTAATAAATACTTAATTTGTGGTTAAATAGAGATTTTTAAACGCAGAGATTTACGTCATGTTAACTTAGCTATAAGAAAACTAGCTGTTAATTGCATACAGGGATTATACAAATTAACACTTAGTATTACATAATTCGACTCACAAAGATCCATTCTATGCTCTTATACAAGATACATTTAATTTCCCGGGTATTTAGATATTTATAATAAATCAAAATAGTTTTTTTTATGTTTTTAATTTTCAGAGTGTAAAATTTCATTTTATTGAATATTACACGGATATACACGTATAGGTTCATAGGAAATAGTTTTTGTTCGTTCCGGTGAACACCAAAATCGAGTTCTGTAAAAGAAAAAAAAGTCTTATCTATAAACAGAGTAAGATTAACGAATGTGTTTTTTACAGTTAACTCCAAGAATCGCGAAGGGCTTTTGTTCCCTTTTTCATCACTCCCCGAAGAGGCAGTTAACCATCAAGATGTCATCCTTATCGTCATGCGACATCTTAGACGTTGACCTTGAACGTGAGCCTCAGTAGACTCGAAGTAATAATGTTGAAAGAAGATAGGCTAAAATAAGCACATATTTGGAGGGGAGAGTCGCTATAGAGTAGCTAAGGGGACACAGCATCATTAAACCAGGAGTGGCCAATCTTTGACTCTAGCGCGCCACTCCACCCCAAATCCTATAATCCAACCTTAACCTACCACCTTACCTTGTGAAAAATATCATAAAAATGTAATAAGCCTACTAAAACCATGTTTTTCAACTATTTAGTGAGATAGGAAGAACTATGGGTGGGTAAAATATTAAAAATTAAAAAATAAAACTCAATATATAAAAAGCTTATGTTGGGAATAAATAATGGCATTTTTTAAGAATACAAAATTCTAAAATGATTTAAGATTATTTTTAAAAGCAACATGGATAACAAAGTGTTAAAAAGGTAATATACTTTTTAATTGTATAGTTATGTTATACTAGTAGAATTATCTGGCGTTGCCCTGGGTAACCCTGCAATGGATTGCGTGGTTACCCCTAGTAACGCCTGTCTTTATTTAAAACAGACCGAAAAAATCTTAATTTTATTTCTTCCGATCCAGTTTTAAATTAATTTAAAATAAATCCAAATTTTAAAATTCCGGCTTCAAGGTACACATATTTGTGTACAGGGGCTACTAATTTTTTTAAATTTCAGACCTTTGCGTGCAGTAGATATAGCGCAATGCTCATGACAGACAAAATAATTTTATAAATATAGATAGAAGATTGATAGTAAGAATATTAGTTAAACAACAAAATACTAGAAAAAATCACAAATGGTTTTTATTAAGATAACATTAAAATCAAACTAATAAAAATGTATTTCTGTTTTTAGATAGCTTTGGCATTCCTTTGTTCATCAATATTTCGTGTGGTTCTCTAAGAAGCAAAAAGAACCAACCTTAAGGTGGGATGGAAGGCGACTCGAGAAAAGGCCAGTGTTTTTGCATTTTTATGGCAAAACATGTTTTTGTACCAAATTAATAAAATATTGCTCTAGTACAAACATAAAATTTAATTTTCTTCATATGGTGACCTCAAAATTTCTTGAATATCTTGTCAAGGGTGTTCTGGAATTTAATTACAACTTTTCTCTTCATTTAAAGAGTTTGTTAGATGATGCCGTTATGCTCGTGACAAATATTCAGGAACTATTGATATTACCATGTGGGGAAAATTAAATTCTATGTTTGAACTGGAGCAATATTTTATTTATTTTGGCTAAAAACAAAATATTTTGCCATAAAACTGCAAAAACACCGGCTTTTCCTCGCGTCCATTCCAATTTAATGTATTCGCATGGTACTAGTGGCCCACGTAGCGTGGTTTGTCCACCCCTGGTTTAAATGTTCGTTCGGTCCGCTAATTTCGCGGGTATTAAGGTATTTATGACGCAATCAATCTCGGCTTAAGTATAATAGAGCTCTGTAAGCCTCCTCTTCTTTCTCTAAACTACAGGACATTGTTGGGAAGCTTATCCACTGTCGAGCGGAACATCCATATCCTTTTAATTTAATACGTGTGGTTAAAACTCAAGTCGTCGCAGTAAGGAATTTTGGAAACGATCGCGAGATATGTTCCTTATGTTTTAGAACATTATAAATTGTAATTTTCAAATAAATTATAAGTAGCTAAATATATATATTTCAAACTAGNAAAAAAATTTAGTATTTGGTTGGGTTGTTGAAATTAAATACTCAGTGAAGTATATATACAAAATAGCAAAGAGAATTTATTAATGTGAACGTATTTACAATTTACAATACCTCTATACACAATATTTGATATCAGAATGCAATCATCTTGAATTTTTTGTTTCTCATTTTCCGTAATTGACAAAAAATATTGTTAGATTTAATGACTCTTGAAAAGGCTACATAGAGTTGTCCACGAGTAAATACAGCATTTAGCAAGTACAATCCAGCTCTTTGAAGCGCCTGTCCCTGAGACTTATTGATAGTCATTGCAAAGGCAACATAAATAATATATAGAGTTTTCTTTTAACTTAAATTTTAAACAAACGTTGTGTTTTAACGTAAACTGAGTATACTATATCAGAAGTCGGTAACAAATCCTATCCACTGATACATTATTCATCGCTGTAGACTTTTTATTAGTTGAGAAAAAGGGATGTTGACAACAGAAATAATATATAGGATAGTTTTATATTTTTGAATCACAACATTTTATTTTTAGTACCACGTCTTACTACTCGTTCGGGTTATACACCTATTTACTAATTACGTTAATGGGTTAGGGATTAAGAAAGTTGAGTTTAGAGGAAGTCTACCCGCATTTGCATGGAAGACTATTTATAAAAACACTCAGTACATCCCACCGGGATTCGAAACACGATCTCCCCATTATTGGCAGCCTAGTTTATTGCAAGAGTGACGCCTTATTCCATACCACCGCTGAAACGGGTTAGTCGCAACTAAAATCAATTGTACGGTGCACCGCACAGACTGTCTCCCACTTTTATTTTGAAATAGAGACATTAAAAACTCGTAAGATCTGTGAAACGAAATAATAGATGTATACAATGTTGTAGAAACATTACACCAAACATCATAAATGAAATAATATACACTGTTACTTACTCTATGGCATTAGGAAAACTGTCATAGAAAAATTGAGACAAGAGAAACATCTTTGTCCGCCAAAGAGCATAAGAATAAAATATTTTTTATCTTTAACAGCACCAGAACTTTTCTATCATAAGTTATTTCGTATTTCAAATAGTTGCAGATATATGATCAAAATTGGAAAATTTCACCCATTGAAAGTACCCTCAAAGTAATTTTCATGAGAAAATGAGAATTGCCATCTTGTTTATAATGATAAACAGTGTCTAGCCATAAAATGTGATCAAAATTGTTAGAGCTAATTTGGAGAAAATCAATCGATTTTTTTTTCCCCTTAAGTAAACTACTCTTAAATTTAGGATTGGACATCTAATACCAAAAACCCTCGGGAGGAACTTATGAAAACCCCATATATCAAGTTTTAGCCTACTCGGTTAAACAGTTTCGGCTCTAGCCCGAAGTACAGAGAGAAAGCATTTCGAAAATAACTTTTTTGGTTTTAAGGGGTCATGAAAAGTCGACAATTATCAAAATTTTGTGTTTGATATTTTTTTTACGATCACAATACTTTCTCTTCGAGATGTAGAGAGAAAGTAAAAAGTTATCAATGTAAATTCATACCTTATAGTCATATTTTAAAGATTTATTTGTAGCATTGTTTTAAATTCCGTATGGATAGTAAAAAATCTAAGTTTAGCTCAAACCTCAGTTTAGGTTACAGCATGACAGCCATTACTTCTAGCTTTATTCAGTAATTTAACATGTTGCTCAGTGTGATTAAAAATAACCTGGGGCTAGAGGAAAACGTTCTGCTTGTTTTAAGGGCATTTACACCTGTTCCTGAACATACATGCAACATTACCGAACTTAAAAAAAAACAAAAAAAAAACGTTTACATTTCCAAATGAATTAGCTGATTTAAATAACTTTGTTTGAATAGAGAAGTCACATCTCCCTTGAAATAATTAGACTTTTGGGCCTGCCCTTAAACCTGTTAGCAGGTCAAATGTTTACTATTTACCAAGCAGATCTCTAAATATAAAATTGTATTTTGTTTAAATTACAATACCAAAAATTTAGTTTTCCCGAGCGGAGAGAAATCCTGTTTTAACCCAACGGTTTGGCATTTCGACTGTCTGTCACGCGATCATTGTCAAATAGTTGGACTATTTTTTTATGAAATTAGGCAAGGGCGTTCTTTAAACCAAGGTCAAGTTACGTTTATATACAGGGTTTGCGATCTAGTTATTCATCTAAATATGGTGGCCGCTCAGAAAGTGTCCTGTTTTATAGCTCACTCCAAACAATCGCTCGTCCGCCTTGGGCGTATTTATTTTAATTTTGACGTGTATTACGAGACTTTCGTCTAAAAACCATGTGAGCAAAGTGTTATTCTCTATGAATATAATGTTCTATTGAAAATTATATTAATTCCTCCAAGGAAAATTATAAATTTCAAATCCAAAGAGAAATTGTAGGATATATTTTAACTTGAAATACAAAGAGAAATCTTAAGACTTTATTTAGTAAAGGATAAGAAAATGGAGGGAGCGAGGTCTACTCTTCACAGAACTACTGCTATACTGTCCAACACCTTCGCTCGGTCGGTAGCGTGTCTGTCTACTGAGCTAAGGGTACCGGGTTCGACTCCTGGCATGGCCTAAAAATTATCATTGGTGAAATGTGGGTTTACCGTTTCACAGTGATGAATTAACGGCAGGGGGCAGGATGTTTTGACTGTACTAGATTAAATTTAGTTTATAAGTAGTCGTGTGGTGATAGTTGGTTCATTAAATGTAAGTTAAATACCTCAAATAAATGAAAAATGTTTAGTATGCCCTGGTTAACAGTGAATTAAGCCATTGAACACAGTGAAATAGAATAATATAATGCTGAATTTTCGTTAAATGCGCTAGTATTATCATTATTAGGTGTTCTGTCTTACGACAGGTCCATTCCTTTTGTCAGTGAACTTAGACCTTCTGCCTTGAGCTTCCAGAATTTTCTTCTTGCCTTCAATTCCTCCAATATTTTAATCCTCCTTCTTACAAAGCTCTTCTTTCCCTCTATATGGCATATGACTAGAAAAAGGACGGTTAGCTGCATCGTGGGAGAAACCAGATGGTCAGGGCCGCATGGTCTAAGGCGCTACTCGCGTAGTAGACTAGACTGCTAATGACAGGGAGATCGAGGTTTTAATCTCGGTTGGGTGTAGTACTAAGTTTTTTTTTTCAAAATGGCTTTCCGATCTCCCTCCACATTAATATGGGAACACTTCCTCTAAATATAACATTCCTAGCCCCTCAAACAATTAGCGTAATTAGTACATGAGCGTATAACCCGAACGCGTAGTAAAACTTGTTGCAAATAAATATTTATATTTTGGTATTCTTCTACAATTCCTGGGCTAGTAACTTATTGGATTTTTTTTTAAACTCATAACTTTTACAACCCCCAAAAATATGTTTAAAGAAACATTAAATTTCTTCCAGGTTAATTTAATGTTCAAGAAAAATCATAACCACCTCATGTTGTTGTACTTTACCTCTAGCCACCACAAATGGTAACCCCCCCCCCTCTACCCAAAAATTAATCTGGTTATAGCCCTGTACAAGATACCCTGTTGTATCTTAAACTAAAAAGTTGAACACACTGCCACCTATATAATAGATGATGTGACCATAATATAAAGCCCGGCCATGAATCAAGTGATACCCGCCTCGTTGGCTTAGTTGGCTAACGCGCTAGTCGTGCTGAGCTAGACTGCCGAGGACAGGGAGATCGAGGTTCGAATCTCGGTCGGGTGAACTGGGGGTGGTTTTTCCTAAATGGTTTCAATTCCTAATCCATTAGTGTAATTAGTACTTAAGCATATAACCCGAACGGGTAGTAAGACGCGGTGCTAAATATTATTAATCAAGTGATAGCTCGTATCAGTTGTTACGCCTCTTATTCTTTAAGAACTTGTGTAATTAATCAAGTAATTGTCTTTTTATTAGATGAATCTCGCTTGGACAGAAAAAAAGAGTCATTAGTTGATCTTGTGTTATATGACGAATTTTCGCGAGTACGATATTACTGTAATGTCACTCCAAGCTGTTCTAATAGCGGCAATAACCATGAGAAATTAGACCATCAATTAGCTGCTGTTGAGAATAATGCAGTGTTACCTCCCAGGGAGAAACTTGATCATCTTGATACCATCTGCCAGTGCGTGAATGCAATAATATATTAGATAATGATAACTCTCGCAATTATACTTTCATATCGAGATTCATTATAGCAAAACAATCCGTAAATGTATTAGAAATAACGCCGTATAAGGTTTAGTTTGTGAGAAACATGACTCCCGAGACATGACTCACTTAGTGCAGAACAGAAATGTAATCATATGGCGAGCTTTAAGCCAATAACCAGATTTCAGCCTCATCGGCGTTGTTCGCTCGGTGCAACTCGAAAATAACTTTAGCTTTCCTTTTTATGCGCGACAACATCTTCTTGAGATACCTAATCAAATGTCAAAACCTACCAATGGAATATCTGCGCATACGCCTAAACCAACGGACTCGATCAGTGCGCATGCGCGCCTACAAAGCGAGATGTTAGTAGACAACTATATCAACAGTTGTGAAATGATCTGAAATAATGTTTACTGTTCTTGTTATTTCTTGATTTGTTTCTCGATACAGCACAATAATTAGAAAACATCCGTCGTGATACTCGTAGTAATCTTAAAGATCAATCTATCCACTAGAAAATAAAATATGTTTATAATAAGATGTTTTTAATTTTTTAAACACCTTTTAAAGTTTAGCAAGGAGAGACAATATTTCATATTTAAGAATCAATAAAAATGTTATGATAAATAAAAGTTCTCAAAGAAAGTTGTATTAAATATTAAACCAGCTTGTAAAATATACATAAAACACTATTAAATTTTATTTCATAAAGAACGAATTCTCATATAAAATATTTAGCATGAGAGCCTTTGTAACAATATAAAAACATATTCAAATTAAGACATAATTTATTTAAAATTGTATTTATTTAGCACCACGTCTTACTACCCGTTCGGGTTATACACTTAAATACTAATTACTTTAATGGGCTAGGAATTGGGAAGGATGAATTTAGAGGAAGTGAACCCGCATTTGCGCAGAGGGAGAGTGGAGAACCATTTAGGAACAACCACCCCCTAGTTCACCTCGATCTCCCTGTCCTCGGCAGTCTAGCCCAACACAAAACAAGCGCGTTAGCTAGCTGCGCCACCGAGGCGGGATATTTAAAATTAATCAGGCTCGTGAACAATGGTAAAATTGATTCTTTATATTATTAACTTTAATATTTTAATAATACTTTAGAACTGTGAATGATGTCTATTAAATGTTATATACTTGATTAAAGCAGAAATAATAAGTTAAATTTGTGTTATAAAGATTGTAAATTGGTAATAATTGAATTTATTTAGAAATTAGAAAGATTAACAAAAGTAAAAAGGGTGGAGATTACAGATTGATGATTCCTTAATTTTGGTTCTCGCTCTCCATGTGTCAAAAAGCTGCGTGATTGGCCAAGCGGCCCAAAATTTGACGAAGTTAGTTTCGACGTAATTCTATATCATCAATAAAGAAACACAAACAAAACATGATTAAACGAAACTTCGCCTTGAATACAAACCGTTGATCTTTTAGTACGCTATTGGAAGAAAGTGCACGTGTTGACGATTGACTCGCTACTAGGTCGAGGTCTTTTCCCTGAATAGGCCAATCAGCGAAGAGCATTGAGTACAGCCAAATTAGTCCTTAGAGCTTATGGGGGATTGTAGTGGGTGGTGGGCAGGTGACTCAAAAAAGTTACAATAAAACTGGCGAAGCCCCTTAGGAAAAGCTTTTTTCCCCATTTTTTACAATCTTTGTTTCATTCTTTATCTAACCTGGTTAGTCCTTCTACTTTTCCGACGAACTTTTCACTTTGTCCAAGCTCCCTCCAGAGTAACACTGCTATAAAACGTGTACTGATTGAAACTATTTCTTGAATTAAATTTTATTATGTAAAATTTGATAAGACGTCTACATAAAAATTACAAGTCTATTGGTTTAATGCAATTAACATAATTTAAAAGCTAATTTATCGGTAAATCTCAATTTAAATTTTTTTGAACTTCAATCCATTTTTGAAGTTCTTCCTACTTTAGGTATTTAACGGTTATATTTCGAAAATTATCAAATATTGAAGACGAGAGCTAATTTTAGTCAGAGCTAGATATTAAAAGGTTATGAAAAAATGTATGTAGTGATTAATCAAAGTTTTATTTTGAACGATTATTTAGTGGTAGTTCATCGTCATCACAACACTTTTTAATGACATAATGTTTGGTTAAATAATATTGAACAAAATATTTTATTGTACACTACGTTTACCCTGAAAGGTAATGAGGATAAATAAATGCTCAGTATTTTTGAATATTATTTATTAATTGTATAATAACAATAAGTTTTAGTTCAAAAATATTTTTCATCCAAAATTAACTAAACAGATTTGTTCTGAAACATATATGTACTTAATGTTGTATTATAACGTGTATTACTGAAGTAATGTATACTCCATCTACCCTGAAGGGTAACAAGCTTGCCTTGACTGTTTAAAACATGACAATCTTTAATAGTAGAAACAAGCAGGGTAAGTTTGTTATCTGTCAGGGTAAACGGAGTTTAAATCAATTAAATAAGATAAAATTTTATACAAACTTCAGTACAAAATTAATATGCTTCAAACTAAATTTGTTTCACTAGTTTTTGGTAAAATATGTTCGCAAAACGAATTTATGATTGTATGAGACATAGGCCATAGATTTCAAAAATATTGAGAAAATGTATTTATTATCTTTAAGAACAAACTCAACCCAAGATACCTATTATGTAACCTAAATACCATTTTAAAGTTTCCATGACAAGGTTTCACAAATACTGTTTCACGGTTGAAAAAACCGGAATTGCTCTGAATTAGCAAAGAATGTATACTTCCTTCCCTTTATATTCTTGCCAATAATTCGATCTTGATAAATTATTACTTTGAAATTAGATGTGAATAAGCTGTTTTAAACTAAAGTATGTATTTTTTTAAATTATGTTTCTCTTTTCAAATAGACAGTGGGAAATAGTCGTTTTTAATTTAATGCCTATATGATTATTTTGTTATGTTTTGTAAATTGGATCGTAATCATTTTATAATAGGCCTACAATTTTATAATATTACAGGTATATTGAAATTTTTAATAATTCACATAAATTAACTAATCAATTTTTGAGACGTTTATACAAATTATTCAATTTACACTTTCTACCTGATTTTTTTAACGTGCCTACCTTAGTAATTTTACAAACAAACCATATGAAAGAACAATAATTCAGGTTTTCAGATAAGTGTTTTTTCTTAAATTGTATTACTCTCTCCCTCCATGCAAATGCGGATACAATTCCTCTAAATTCAACCTTCCAAACCCATAACAATTAGTGTAATTAGTACATAGGTGTATAACCAGAACTTATAGAGAAATCTGGTGGCAACAAAAAAGCACTCGATACGCTTATGTATTAGGGATGAGGAAGATGGAATTTTTAAGAAGTATATCGCATTTGTGTTGAGGGAAAGTGGGAAAAACATTTAGAAAAACCACTCTTAGTACAGCCGAACGGGATTCAAACCCCGATTTTCCTGTCTTTGGCAATCAGAATATTACAATAGTTACGCCTTGGTACATTCGGCCACCGAATTAGGTAAAACAATTATTTTTTTTTGTTGGTAACCTGGCGGTCTAGGGGTAAGGTGTCAGACTTCTATGCTGAGGGTTCGGGGTTCAATCCTCGGTCCCGGCACAGATTTATCTGATTGCCAAACCCTTCCTTCACCTCTGACAAGACGTGTATTAATCACAACTTGTGAATGTGTGGAATGCCAGGCCTCCACCATGGTTCGGATTCCACGTTAAACTGTAGGTCCTTCATTTCATCTCACAATCACCCTACCAATTACACATTAGCGTAAGTGCGTATAACCCAAACGGTTAGTAAGACGCGGTGTTAATAATAATATTTTGTGTTTAAAGAAACACAATACAACAAAGGATGGAACAGGAGTGGCGCAACCAAGCCCCCCCTCCAACATAGAAAATAATCAAAAATATTGAAACCAATAATTCAATGTTGTAAAGAATGACTAGTACCTCCCTCGTTATATCTCATACATGAACTAATTAATAAGTCTTGCTTATTTTGTACATTATACCTATGTTGCAAGTGGCTTAAAGCTCTCCAGTGAGTTTAGTATAGTAACCAATTATTTGTATTAAGATACATATTTTGTATATTATTACCCACTAAAATATTTTTGGCCCATATACATATTAATTTATTTTATTGTGACAGTGACTTTTTATTTTGTATTGTTTTGTATTAAAATTACAAAATTGTTAGTCAAAATTGTGTTTTTGCTTTAAAGTCCCTCTTTTTATTATTATTAATTAATTAAAAATATTTTATAAATTAGCATGATTAGTATATTATAAAGATTATTATAAATTAAAATTATTAGATTTTTACTTGAAAGGACCTTATTAAAATCAATCCCCACCCCCCTCGACAGCAGGCCCTGTATCTAGGTTCATGAAGTTGGCAGCACCCATAACAGCACAGATTGTGACACTTATGTCAAAATTTTGTAGGATCCGCCCTTGAATATAACAAAATACTATAAAAGTCCATGCATATATTACATTTTATTTTCTAACTTTTATCCACGACTGACTTTAATACTATGAATTTTATTTTTTCTGTTCTAGTAGTGATTGACGGGAATATGTTTATTTTTCCAACTTTTGATGAGCTAAATTCACTCGTGGTTCAAACGTCATGTAGTCAGTCACCGTTATACTCTGAAACTACGCCAACTCAAACAGTTTCCATCAAGTTTGGGTTTTCATGCGTAGCCAGCCCCTTTTTCACAAAGAACATTACCAAAAGTGTTTTAAAAAAACACAATTTTATACTTCTGAATATGAATATAAATATAATTTAATATTAAAAAATAAAGTGTTTTGCTATGAATATTAAATTTGCAATATATTTACTAAAGGAAATCAAATTACTTAACACGTCAAGGAACGGTAAATGATATATTATAAGGGTATTTCATTTTAGTTTATTTGACCAAAATATAGTTTTAAAACTACCTTTAATTTATAAGTTCACATTTACATAAATATTAAATTTAGTTTAAGTATTTTATTTTTTTATCAAAATAGTTATGAATTCAATCCATGAATGTGAACTGTGAAGGGGGTTTAGGGTGTGAGGTGTTGTTTAATAACGTTTAGCTTTTGATCTAATTTACGCATTTCAACCAAAATTGGTACATATATATTATTTGTTCAGAACAAAATTATATATAGCTATTTGAACCTTGAGTTTAACCATTCTCTGTTAAGTGATGATAAATCACTCGGAAAACCCTATAAGTTATCATATTTAAACCAAATGGATAATAAAAAATTAAAGATAAAAAAAAATTATACCCACAGTAGGACAACACTTTGTAAAATTAAAATTTCAAATAATTTTGACAAAACTTTAGGTGGGAATGCAGGGAACGCGAGAAAGGGCAAGTGTGTTTGCAGTTTTTATACCAAAACATTGTTTTGGTCAAAATAAATCAAATATTGCTTTTATAAACAGATATAGTTTAATTTTCTTCACAGTTGTTAAATATCTGTCAAGAGCATAGCTGTATTAGATATATTTTAAATTAAGAGAAAAAGTTTTTATTAAATTCCAGGACACCCTTGACGGATATCCAAGAAATGTTGTGGTCACCACGTGAATAAAATTAAACTCTATAGAAGTAATATTTGATTTATTTTGACCAAAACAATGTTTAAATATAAAACTGCTAAAACCCTCATATTTTCTCACGTTCTATGCAATCTCGCTTTAAGGCGATTGGCCCTTTTCATTTGGCGTGGAAATGCAGAGCCATGGGAACAAACGGTTATCTTCAAGAATTTTTATTGTTTTGCAATTTTATTTTCGGAAACGGTTTATTCAAGAATAGAAGTATGTTGATTATGTTATACCTTTTATATACACGCCTCCTCTATAATTTTAACAGTGATCAAATATCAATAATTTTGACACATAAATAGAAAACTGCCGGCTACATAACAAAAAATAAGAAAATGTAACTAATAATAAACATCGATACATTGTCTTATAGGATGTGTTGAAAATATTACTATAAAAATTTCACTCGTTCTCGATAAAACTGATATTTTCAAACGTATGATTTTTCCGCAAGACCTGTCCAGTAGCTAGCGCCATCTACGGTTTTCATGATTCATCTGTTCTTGTTGGCGCGGAAGGATACTTTGGTCGGTTGTGAAGCCACCCTTTCACCCTCCCACCCACCATCCCACAAAATAGGTTTTAGACTTGCACTCGGCAGGGGCAAAGGGCCTTAATATATTATATGCATAGAAATACGACTCATATTAAATATGAGTCTTATATTTAAAATAAAAAATAATATTCACGGATTGAGATGCCCAAAATTTCAATAAGTAACAAGAAGGTGTTTCAAAATCAAATCAAATATTTTTAACTCATTAATATAAGAGTTAGCAGTGACTCAGTTTAGTCAAATTTATCTGACGCTTCCTTAGGTTAGGTCAAGTAGGATTTTGATAGTAAGACCCTTTTAGAAAATACAAACACATATTTTATCGCTGTCAACTTTGGTATTGTTTTACTGTATTACTGGCGTTATTTTATAGAGACACTCCGTCCAGCCTGAAAGGTAGCAGGTTTACCTTCCACGTTACTACTATGGCGTAACTTAAAAGAATTGGGTCATAGTGTAACTCATCAAGGAGAGAATAGTCGCTACCTTTCAGGGTGGACGAAGTGTACAGTCTTAAGTTTCAAAGAAGAGCTTTATCTGACAGATAAAATAGTGACTAGATCTACTTTCATGTATTCATAAATCAAGACATGTGATCTGAAGCTGTTCACTTTTTATGGATATTATGACTACCTATAACACTAAATAAATAGAAAATATTATCAATTTTGACAGCAAAATTTTTGGGTATTTTTTATAAAAGCCTCTAACCCTGAAAATCGGAATTTATTGATAGTATATACGAAAGTCTATAGCTGAAGATCACATAACCTGACGTATGAATACGTAAATAATTTTTTAGCGCTACGTCTTATTACCTGCTCTGTTTATACACCTAACTACACTAATGTGTTATGGATTAGGAATATTTTAATTTTAGAGGAAGTGCACCCACATTTGCGTGAAGAGAGAGAGAGTGAAAAACCACCCTCAGTGCACCTGATCTCCCAGTCTTCGGCAATACGAGTATGGTTTATTCTAAGAGTAGCGGCTTATACCATGTGGCCCCCGAAGTGGCTTATACGTTAAAATAGATCGAATTGCTTTTTTTTGCTGTCGGATTAGGTTTTACCTATGGATATTCTAATAACTAGAAATTAATCTTTTTATAACTAAAACAAAACAATAAAGTTCTATCGCGTACAGGTTTAGACTGTTAGAACAGACTCGCTCAAACTTTGACTTTTTGAAACACCCTGTACTATAACTAATACAAGAGTGAAGTCGGGAAAGATATAGAAGTTACAAGTAAACTTTCTCGACTCGTGAAAAGATAAAGTTGGGATGAGGCAGTTTTAGAGAACAAGGTCTCAGTCCCTGAAGAGGACATTGTTTTCTTACACATCAAGCGAAATGACACTGTATTAAGGCCAAACTTGGGTAAAAAGACGGTGTCACTTTTATTAAAGGTTTGAAACCCGCCCAACATGTTTAGGGCTCCGTAAAAAATGTTATTGAGGGCTCGTAGGAAAATGCTCAGGACTTTGAAAGAGTTATTTAATATCTTCGTAAAGATATTGTTTTAAAAGTTGGATGGTTCCACGATAGCTTATTATGAAGGTTAGTTCATAAAATTTGTACCAAACAATATTTTATTAAGAAGGTTGTTTTTAAAGTTTGTACCAAACAATAGTGTATTAGGAAGGTTAGTGTATAAAGTTTGTATAAAACGATAGTTTATTAAGAAGGTTAGTTCATAAAGTTTGTACAAAACAATATTTTATTAGAAAGGTTGGTTTATAAAGTTTGTATAAAACAATAGTTTATTAGGAAGGTTAGCTAGTTCATAAAGTTTGTACAAAACAATAATTTATTAGGAAGGGTGGATTATAAAGTTTGTACCAAACAATATTTTATACCAAATAATAGTTTATTAGAAAGAGTAGTTTATATAGTTTTTTGGATAGTTTATAAAGTTCATACTAAACAATAGTGTGCACAGTGTCCCGTTTGAGTTATCCCCATACGTACATTAATTTATATGGAAGGAAGAATTTAAATTAATTGTACCGTATTTTCTTAGCGGGAGAGTGGGAAACCTTTGAGAAAAATCACTCTCAGCCAGAATTAGAATCCCGATCTGCCCATGAACTGCGATCTAGCTCATTACGAGAGTGACCGTGGAGACCGTATGAGTACCAATGCGGGTTTCACTTTATTACTAATTCATTAAGACTTTTACTACCTCGTGGAAGTTAGTTTTTTTAACAAGATTTTGACAGTAATATTTATATATAAAAGGGAATTGATTATTTTGTATGGTAATTATAGTAAAGTTGCTAGAAACAGTTTTTCAAACTTCTACACAAGGTTTCAATACGATGTGTCTCACAATTTTAGTATATATTTTTTTGTAAAAGATCAAATCTTAAGTTATACTTTTTTTTAAATCAAATAATCAGAACAGATTGAAGGAGAGTTCGTTTTTGTATAGTTTCCACTAGAATTGTTTTAGTGTGTTCTATTTCTATTCACTTCATTTATAATAAATGATCTCCTTGACTTTTTGTTTTTAACTTTTTCAACTTGAGCCAAGTATTTCCCTCGCTTCAATAAAAAGAAACGTGGGGGAGCTTTCTCGTGTCCATTACACTCTACGTTGATTTATAGCTTCCGCAAGCTCTAAATATGGACTATCACAACCCCTAAAGGTCGTGTAAACAAACCACAAAACAAAATAACCTTTTCAAAATAATAAAGTGACTTTTTCTTTTTCCATCCAAGAATATTTTTACTTTCTCATTATATAAAAAGAATCTTAGTTGTGAAAATTGTGACCCTAGATTATGATGTATCTTGACGTATTATGCGCCCTTGATCTCAAAAAATACATTTTTATAATTATATATGTTACCATTTGTAACTTTCTGTCATGTCTCTCTGTTTGCTATCTGTACATCTGTGTGTCTGCTATGTATTTCTATGTTTGTTACTGTATGTGTGTCTGGCCATACCCGGCGAAACGGTTTGATGGATCCCGTTCAAATGTTATAATGAGATGTTATATGGTCAGTCATACCTCGATGTGAAATCATCATTTTAATCTTACTTCTAGATTTAAGGATGATTTATCGATAAAAAAAAGTAATCAGATTTTTTGTTGTTGTTGTTGTTGTTAGAAACTATTTTGTTTAGGATGCATATCTGCCGAGTATTTTACACGATCACTATACTTGTTTTTATTTTGAGAAAAATTAATTTACTTAGGATTGAGTTTGTAAAATTCAAAATTTTGTAAAAAAAAATTCTAAAAAGTTGGTTCAAAATTAGTATCTAGGGAGTGTTCCACAATATAAATAACACTGTATGTTTCCCGGAGAGAAATTCATTCATGGGTAGTTTACTGAAAACTATGTTTGTCACCCGTTCGAGCTATACGCATATATAGTAATTGGTATTATGTTAATGTGTTAAGGATGCGAATGGTTCAATTTAGTGGAAGTGTACCCGCATTTGCGTGGAAATCTTTAAATTAAAACCAATCCTCAGTAGCCTACATCGAACCGGGATTTTAGCTCCGATCTTTCTGTCATCGATAGTCCATTCTATTGCGAGTTTGACGCGTTAGTTAGACATCAAGACCGATAGATATAACTAAAGAGTCAATTAATAGTAATTTATATGCAAATTACTCCCCAAAAGTGTTTTCTGTCAAAATTCCAGTTGCCAGATTATTAAGCGTTTACAAAATAGCCTTGCTCAAGAAACCACCTATCGGTTTATTAATAGGTATATTAGATATAAGTTCTGATGACGGAAAGATTGGAGTTCGAATCCCGGTCGCATCTACTGAGGCTGGTTTTTTCTAAATGGTTTCCCAGTCTCCTACCACGCAAGTACGGATAGATTCACTCTAAAATGCTTCCTTCCTCATCCCTACCACATTAGAGTAATTATTGTATATGTGTATAACCTGAACAGGTAGTAAGATGCGGTGATAGAAAAAAGATAAGTTTGTTTTGTTTTTTCATTTTAATATATTAATTTTTGCTAACAAACTAAGATACAACCACTGATCCGAGAAGTTTTACATACACCCCCATTTTCTTAGGACTGGATTTCCGATAAAAAATTATTATAGCTAATTTCAGATATTCATAAGTGAAGTCATGTGATCTTCAATTGTCACTAGTGATAGATATTATCAATACTTATAAAATAACACTGTTGATTACAAAATAAAAGATTATATTTTTTAAAAGATGCTCAAACTATCTTCTATATTAATAAAATGAAGAATATATCTGTCTATCATGAATATTGCGCGATATCTACCTCAAGGAGAGAGCTGAAAATTTAAAAAATTAGTAGCCCCTGTACACGAACACGTGCACCTATAAGCCATAATTTTAAAATTTGAACTAGATTTGTTTTTTAATTAATTTAAAGCCGACACACGACATTTCTCCCGGGCAACTACGGGTACTACAGCTAGTTGGTAATAAAATCGAGGTAGAAAGATTGTCCGTGGGTTGAACGGTTCTTCCTCCCAAAGATAAAGAATGTGACACCTCGATTGATCGTTGTAATATCAAGAAAATGATTATCACCGGCCCTTAGTGGCTGGGGGGGTAGGTTAGAGCAAACTGTTCAAATCGTGACCAAACGCATCAATGATCGCTGGAAGCAGTTTAAACTAAAGCCCTGTACACACAACAGAATTTACTGTGGCCTTAATATGACGTAGTATGAATAACCAAGTTTGCACTAAATAGACTTTAACCGAAGCGGGCTACAATAGTAGCATAATAATTCCACCTCTATTCACGTGAAAACAACAATACTTGCATGCAAAATATTAACTTGATTTAGTTTGCACAACATGCCGATAGAACAAAAGTATTAATTGAGTTAATATTTTTGCAATAATTATTAATCACGTGACTGTGCCGGAGTAAGAAGGAGCATCTGGCAGTATCTACAATCCAACGTTGCAAAATTTGTCGTATATTTGGGGGAAGATTGGCCACGTGCAAACAAGAGGATGACAGCGCTATTTTCCCCGCTCGCTCACCTGCTAAAAACTTCAAAGAGAAATTAAAGCTTCGATTCCTGGCATTGCCGGAAAAATGTATGATTGGTGAAATGTAGGTTTACTCTTTCACAGTGATGAATTAACGGCTGGGGTTAGAATGTTGTGTCTATTCTAGATTTAAGTTGGTTTATAAGTCGTGTGCTAATGTAATCAGTCTGTTCAGAAAATGCCCGTTAAATACCTAAAAAAAACTGAAGGGGGTTATTGAAAATGAAAGACTAGAGTATCGATAAGAACATGACATATTCTTAACACGACTTACTTAGCATTTTTTGAACGAAGGGAGCGAGTTCTCGTGTTCACAAAACTACTAGTTTAAAAGTTTTTATTTGAAATACCGTGTGAAGATGGTGCTAGGAATAGGAGAAGACATCAATCAATTGAAAGACAAGTCGATCCAGGAAGGTGAGTACCAATATAAATGGGCGGCTATAAAAAAATAGCACAGAGTAATAAAAAGAGGGAGGAAAGCTATCAAAAATGTCAAAAACAAATACAATTTAAATAAGGGTAAAAAACCCATCAAAAATGTCGGTAGATTTTAGGTTGTCAGATTATGGCCGTGTGTTTGAATGATATGCGATATTCATCTGAACAGTATTTTTTCCCAACGGAAAGATTGTTTTTGAATTGGAAAGTCTGTTTTTATAAAGTTTAAAAGTGCTCAAGATACTTTTCAATTATTTTAAACATTTTATGTCAAGTTTATTTTAGCACTGCGCTATGGTTATTCGCTTATGTGCTAATTACGCTAGTAATTTTAGGTATGAGCAAGGTTATATTTATTGGAAGAGCACCCGCATTTGAGTGGAGGCAGAGTGGAAAAATCACCTTCAGTACAACCGAAAGAAATTCGAACCTCGATTTCCCCGTCATCGGCAGTCTAGTCTACTGCGAGAGTAGCGCGTTAGACCATGCGGCCACCGAAGCGGGTTATATTATTGTTTATTAAACAACATTTGTACACTATTAATTAAAAAACTTTTGTTCTAAAAGAATAATTTTAGAGGTCTTCTATAATATTTGTATTGATATTTAAAACAATGATACGATGTTTATTGAATCTTTTCTAATTTGATTTAATAATGTTTTCATATTTCTCTATAAAATTCCTAACCCCACAATATTTAATTGTTTGCTCGAGGTTAGCGGTATTCACTCTCAATAGATTAAATATTATAGTTTTGGGTCCAAAAAACAGCCTAGCAGTTTCAAATTTATGTTTATTCGTTGTGATTATTATGATTCCGTTTAGTGATAGGTATTTTATTTCATTTGTAATATGTTTACAACTTCATATTAATATTAAAGCACACCGACGGTAAATAAATTAAATGCTACCAGATTAATAGTACAAATAGAATTAGAAACATATAACTAAAAAAGGGGGAAAGATTGTCAATAAATATTGTAACTATTATAATAGTTAATGATTAATGTTAACGAATTTTCTTAATCATATAACATTGTAATTTAAATAAGTAAATTAAAATTGCCAATTTACTTGATTTAATTTCAGTCGTAGAGTAATAGTAACGTTTTGAAAAAGCTTGTAATCATTTATTTACCAAGAGGGCTGTGGTTTTACTTCTTCGACAAAAAACAAGATCAAAACATGAACATGATAACGTGATGGCTCTAATCAAATCACGAGGTTTCGGCACGATCCGATTTGTTTGCTTGGCACGAGTTGAAATGGTGACAGCTATGTCTACTCTGCACCACAACGTTTTTCTTGTGAGATCCAATCAACGTTCACAACTATTTGACTCTATTTATAGCGAATGCACTGTTTAACTAAAAGATAGGTCACGTCAAGTGTGTTTGAAACCATTTAAAACAACACATTAAAAAGAAATATACGTGTGTCTATTTGTGTTTAGTTGTTAGTTATGTCGCGACACAGCCCTCATTGAATATACAAATAATATAATAATATACATAATAAATAATTGTTTAAAGTATACGTTCTGGTTATACGTGTGTAAATTAATTACACTAATGTGTTAGGGATGAGGAAGGTTGAATTTGGAGGAAGTGTATCCCCATTTGCGTAGATGGACTGTGGAATGTCGGTCATGAGCATAGCAGCATTAGATGAAAGATTTTTTTAAACGGCGAGAAAAAGTTGTCGTTAAATTCCGGGAGACGCTTCACAGATATTCAAGAACTGTTGATATCAGCTTGTGAAGAAAATTAAAATCTATGTTCCCACTGGAGAATTATTTGGTTTATTTTGACTTAAAAACTGCAAAAATACTGCCCTTCCTTCGCGTTTTCTACATTTTCATCTCGAGAGTAAACCTTGTTTGGCCTTTTTTTCGATAACTGGGAGGTCGGGGTGCGAATCTTGGCCGAGTATACAGATGGTGATTTTTCCTCAATGGTTTACGACTCTTTCTCTTTCTTCACGTAAATGTAGGTGTATTTCCTTTTAAATTATACCTTTATTATTTCTACAACCCCATTACCAAAAGTATTCGGATAACCTGAACGTGTATTGATACATGGTGACATAATTCGTCTCCCGACTCAAATAAAACGAAGGGCTGTGAAATAAAGGGTCGTCCCTCTGTAATTTTATCCTTAAATAATACGTCATTGGTGATAGCATCAAATATCCATTTTTATCTCGGTCCTTGGTTTTACTACATTTCCTTTGATGAAACCGTCGAATACAATAATGAGGGCACACCACTTTAAATCTCTGATAATCAAGATTTAAGAAAGGCGTATCAAATTTGTAGAGGTTTTTTTTTTCTCAGGACGGTGTAAAGGATTGAGGATTCAGTCGCCAGTTCATCTCTAAAAGAAATTCTGTATTTTTTAACAAGCTAAACGCGTGACTTTTCAGATCATTATTGAAATTTCCTTTCCGCCTCTTCAAATCGAAAGCCTCATTTATTCTCCCCTATTTATACTTTCCCGGTCAACCTTTCCGTCCCCATCAATTCAACAAAAAATTATTTTATAATATGCTACCATTAGGAAATCCATTATTATTAATAGATGTTCAAATTTAGGACCGATTTGTCTTACTTTATAAATATTCGCTCAGGATCGCTTTAGGTTTTTATAACTTTACCTAAAGCCATATAATAGGTCTAACCATATTATATTAATATACCCATAGTCAAATTATAGTCAAATTCCAAGTGAGAATGTCAATACCCTTCATTTGTATAGAAACAATATTAATATATTTTTTAAATCTGTGGATACAAATATATCTCAAAATATAGCAACAAATCGATAAATTGTATTAAAGTTTGCTAAAGATAACAAATAATACATTTTAAAATTGTAAGTATTTCAAAAAACACACAAAAATAAGCGTCATTTGATATTTTATTTAAAAAGACAAAATACTTGTTTAGGCTGTAGAAATTAACGCTCTGACATTTTGTTTAAGACCACCTCTGTGGTCTAATGGTCAGAGCTCTTGGCTTCAGATTCAGAGGTCCGGGGTTCGATCCCAAAAGCTAACAGATTTTTCTGTTAAGCAGTGGGACTGGAACGGGGTTGGCTCCAGTCTCGTAAGGACAATTGAGGAGGTATTGAATGAAAAGTTAGCGGTTACGGTCTAAAAAACTGAGCTTACCAATCGGGGGGTTCGTTGTGCTGGCCACATGGCACCCTCTATGCACATAAGTTGACACTATCTTTTCCAACAGACGAGGGCCGCTCGGTCAGTATGGCTCGATAGTGGTATGACGCCATGGAGTTAAAATAGTTTACTCTCAAATTATATAACGCTATTAAAACAAAAATGATTACTGATCACTGAGAAAATACTTATCAGACCAGCTGATAGTTCCTACCAACTGTAAATCATGAAACTCAAAATATACATCTTAGTTCTAACCATCAACTTTGCGTATTAATACCGAAACTGCTTATCTAAAATGTTAAAATAATTCATATAATCTATTAATTGAATTTTTTCTGAAAATAAACAATTCCAGGATTTCTATTTAAAGAAGGATGGGAATTAATGCGATTTAAGGTACATCTTTTGGAAGTTTTATAAGCAAAAAATGTGTTTAGTCAAAATAAATTAGATATTGCTGCAATAGATATATTGAATTAAATTTTCAACACATAATTACCTCAACAGTTCTTGAATATCTCTTATAATGAGCATAGTGACATTTGAACAGAAACTTTATAAACTTCTATTTAAAAACCTGTTCAAAATCCGCAACTCTATGACAAATAATCGTGAACTGTTGAGTTTAAATATTTAGGAATAATTTTAACTAGCAATAACAATATTATATTTGAAATTAGGAAAAGAGTACATTTGAGAAATGCATGATATTACTCGGTCAATAAGTTGTCATCTTGCCTGCTGTCAAGGAATGTAAAACTCAGAATATACAAAACAATCATTTTACCAGCTGTTCTCTATGGTTGTGAAAAGTGGTCTCTTACCTTATACGACGAAAATAAATTTAGGATGTTCGAAAACAAGGAGATTAGGAAGGTATTTGGTCTATAAAAAATTTAAGCTACTGGGGGTAAGTAGGAGGCTACAAAATGGTGAGTTACATACCCTGTACTCATTACGAAGCATTGTTTAATCAAATCTCGTAGATTATGGTGGGCAGGACATTCAGCGCGAATGGGAGAATCTAGAATCGTGTTCAGTGTTTTGACTGGCAAACCCAATGGGAATAGATCATTGGGAAGACCTAGATGCAGATTGTATGATAAAATTAGAAAGGAACTGAGAAAGGATATAATGAGGTGGACTGAATAGAACTAGCGGAAGATGAGATAGGGTGTAATGAGGGGGACTGTATTAATACTAGCTCAAGATAGGGATAGGGTGTAATGAGGGGGACTGTATAATACTAGCTCAAGATAGGGATAGGGTGTAATGATGGGGACTGTATAATACTAGCTCAAGATAGGGATAGGGTGTAATGAGGGGGACTGTATAATACTAGCTCAACATAGAAATAGGTAACCTACTTTTGTAAGCGCGGCAATTAACTTTCGGGTTCCTAATGCCATACAGTAGGTAAGTATGATTTATTCTCTTCCATCCCACTTAAATTGCTATATTGATCATTTAAATAAAATATATATACTTACCTTTACTAAGTATAATTTCTCAGTGACAGACTTGAGTCAGTTATTATGATTGCTGATGTAAAGTAGTTTGTTGATTCGTGGCTTCTATTACAACTTAGTGTCGTGGAATGTTGCCAGGATAAGCAGAAGCTTTGTGGTATATTCTCACCCACTCGATCCTCATTTGATCAATTATACATAAACTCTGCTCTACACATCTCACATGGGAATGTGTTTCCGTTGATACCTTGCTAATGAGTCTTACACTGATTGATGAGAACATATCACAGGTACAGTTTCAACTAACTCCTTCTACCATGGCAACACTCAACGATACGACACTGTTCTAATAATCATGAAAACCTTTTGTCGAAATGTATTGTGAATTAAAAAAAACCTAATATTGTCCTGCCGCGTTATGAAAAAATTGTCAATCGTGTATAGCACAAGTAATAATAACAATACTTAGCACCGCGTCTTACTACCCGTTCGGGATACGCACTTCAGTACTAATTACGCTAATGGGCTAGGAATTGGGAAGGTTGAATATAGAAGAAGTGAACCCGCATTTGCGTGGAGGGAGAGTGGAAATCCATTTAGGAAAAAAGTTCACCCGAGCGAGATTAGAACCTCAATGTCCACGTCCTCTGCAGTCTAGCTCAACACGAAACTAGCGCGTTAGCTAACTGTGCCACCGAGGCGGGTTATGGAACAAATCAAATTGAAAAAAATGAGTTTGCTTTAAGGTTGGGAAATCTTAGTCATATACAAAAACCAGTTTTACTTCTTAATAAAGCATTGTTATGAAAAATTACTATTAGCACCGCGTATTACTACCCATTCCAGTTATACGCACTTATGCTCATTTGTAATGGTAGGGTGATTGTGAGATGAAATGGGGGACCTACAGTTTAACGTGGGATCCGAACCACGGTGGAGGCCTGGCATTCCTCACATTCACAAGTTGTGATTAATACACGTCTTGTCAGAGGTGAAGGAAGGGTTTGGCAATCAGATAAA
>CABFWB010000148.1:278769-291792 GCA_902151455.1 Timema bartmani | reverse complement strand
GCTGAACCGTTCGGTTCTGATTCTGTGTTTGTGAGACTTATCAGAAGATTGCTTGTCGTAAATTGACGGAAAACAACTCTCCATTCTTCCCTTTATTTTCCACCCTCACATCTTTTACATTTTAAATTAAACCTTATTTTATGTTCTCTCATCACTCTTTTACTTTTATCTTCTTCTATTAAACGACTATTTTCAAATTTTGCCAATGACACTGGCTCAAATTCTCAGAAAGTTATTCATAGCAGACACTTTGAAGAAATTCAACAATTAGATACATAAGCGTATAGCCCAAACGGGTATTAAGAGGTGGTGTTAAACAATTAGGTTTAGAAACTTGTTACTAAAGTTACAAGATTCTGGAAGCTATCTAGTTTCGTAACACTTGTTAGGGATACCCAATTTTATTAGAGCAGTGAGCGTATTGAATTTTACGAGAATCCTCGATTCCTCAAATCCCTCGAAGCTTGTGGCATTCTGGAAATTCGAGATTCGAGAATCTCTCAAATATAAAAGCCTTAGATATAACTCAAAATACAAATTTACATGAATTACATAGCTTCGTGTAGTTAGAAAAATAAAATTACAATTTAGCTTCATTTATGTAAAAAATTAAATAGCAAAATCACCTTTTTTAATATAAATTATTTTACAGAAAAATAATTTAAAGTTTAATGTATTTTTTGTTCTTGGAACGAAATAGAAAAGACAAATAAACAGAATAGGAATGTTCAGTGGTGCCAAACATTCTAAAATGTCAATTTGTTTGCCTTTTTAAAACATACTTTTCAATTTTTAACAATACTAGAAATTTATTTTTGAAGATTAGAGAATTCGATTTTGGATTAGAGATTCTAGAGAATTCGATTTTGGATTCGGATTCGAGAAATATAGGATTCGACCCATCTCCACTAAAAACTTATTTCGGGTTTGGTTCATTCATCTCAACGTGCTCTTTTTTTTTTTTATCTTATCTTTAGTTGGCGAATCCAGCCACGTAGAAACTTTTATTTGTTTGTATCTTCCTTTCGGCGTTTATCGGAAATCGCTATCCGGAGTTTGTTGGTGTCCGGTTTAGACGTAAATATACAACTTTAGTTGATTTATTTAACTAAATTATCCTATAAACATGTTTAAAATATAAGCCAAGACATAGATATTGTAGTTAAAAAATTGCAAAGGTTTGAGATTTAAATAAATTTAATTAACAGATTGAATATTGAGAATAAATATCGTTATGATTAACACTTTTACAAGTTGTTTATACTCAATGTTTTCTATTTTTCCTTAATACATTTTGATATTTAAAAAATTTACCTTGACTACATTTATTGTTTGTTAATTTGACCAATTTGACTCATACTAACATAAATGTAGTCAAGGTAAATATTTTAAATATCAAAGTGTGTTAAGTAAAAACAGAAAAATTGAGTATAAACAACTTGTAAAAGTGTTAACTATAACGATATTTATCGTCAATATTCAATCTGTTAATTAAATGTATTTAAATCTCATACATTTGTAATTTATTAACGACAATATCTAAGTCTTGGCTTATATTTTATTAATTTACTCCTTACGAAAGATTCAATTAGAGTGTTTTCTAAGATGATGTTTGAATAAACTTATACAAATTAGTAGGTTGGTTACTCGTACACGGAAATATATTTAAGAGTATTTAATACGACTAACTATCGTGTCTACTCATTAAGCTAATGGTCTCCAGTTTCGATTCCCAGCATTGCTGAAAATTGTATCTTTTGTGAAGTGTGGGTTTCCCCTTTAACGGTGATTAATTAACGGCAGGGTGAACTGGGCGTTGTGTCATTTATAGATTTAATCTAGTTTATGTATCGTTGTGCTGAAATAATCAGTAGGTTTAGAAAGTTAATGTTAAATACCTCGAATAAAAAAATAAAAGAGGGTGTAATGTTATTTACCAAAATGTTAATCTTGTCACCCTTCGCTTTACAACAGGGCTGTCCAACTTTAGGTAATTCAACGGCCACATTAAAAAAAAAAAAAGATCAATCCAAGGGCCGCATCCAGAATTATAAATACGGTGCGGATATTAAAGCATATGGAGAGTGTCCAACCGTTAAATTTGGAGAGCACTTCTAAAATTTCGTTATAAAAAGCGGTCATGTTGATTATAAAAATTCTCACTGTAACATTAGACAAGATACCATTGTTTTAAATTTATAATTATTATTATGAAACTACGAAAGGCCTAGTGGAAAATATATGGCTTGAATAATGAAGTGACCCGGGCCACAGGCGGGAAACCAAGTGGATGTAAAACATTTCATTTTAATGTGAGCTCTGCGGTTGTTCGTTTATTTATTAAAGTAACAATATTAATATCGATGCTTCTATACCCTGATTTTGGTTGGAAGAACAGTAGAGAAAATTCAAATTTATTTATTTATTTGCGACCAATATTGATGACATTTTAGAATTTTATTTGTGTTATCTTATAGGTATTGATAATATCTATCAAAATTGACAACTGCAGCTAGCACGAATTGACGTATGAATATAATAAAATTGTTTTAGTAACTTTAGTAGCTAACTTCTATTGTTCTTCCTACCAAAAGCAACCTATAGTTGCCAATCGCAGTAAATGTGAACGTAATCTATCAATCAATGAATATTTGTTTTTGTATTTTATGAATTTCAGCGTTGAAAAGGTGCTTTTGCAAAGATATGAGCTTCCGAGCATTGAGCACATCTTAGTCCAAAGTCTTTCAATTTCGGATAGCTCTCGTAGTAGTAATTTATTTAAAATAACCTTCTTTTTCAATTCTGCCAGTATAAAACTGGTCTGATTGTAAATCCCACAATTCCAGTTAAAGGTCAGATATTACGTTTTAAATGCTGAGCATGCGCAATGAAATGCATTTGAAGTCATGGCTGGGAAGGAAGATAGGTTTGCGCACGAGTTTTGTGACGAAATTTTGATATTCTTGCGGATGAAAATCAAAAGCCGTAACCCACAGAAGGGCCACATACACGGCAGGGATTCAACCCCAAAAACTATTTCGTTATCGACAAATTATATGTTACGGGCTTAACCCCTTTTTTTTACCACCACATCTTACTATCGGTTCGGGTTACTCGTGTATGTACTAATTATGTTAATGTGTTAAGGGTGAAGGTTTAATCTAGAGGAAGTGTATCCGCATTTGCTCGAAGGAAGAACCCTTTAAAAAAAACACTCTTAAGATTGAAATCCTGATCTCCCTGTAATCGGTAGTCCAGTATATTGCGAGAGTGACGCCTTAGATCATGCGGCCACCGTGGCGGGTAGCTCCATTGTTCACGTGTTCGCGGGTGCGGGTTTAGTGTCTGGTGGAGGACTTGTGTAAAGGATATTAATAATCGTATCGGTGGGCACGCTGACTAGATGTCAAGCTCATACGGTCTTGTTTGCCGGTGATGGTTAGGTCGGGGTTTGAATCCAAGACAGATGAACTTAGGGTGCTTTTTTCCCCTAAATGGTTTTCAATTCACAAATGCGAACACATTTCCTCTAAATTATACCTTCACTATCCCCTATCTCACTAGCGTAATTAAATTGAATATATATATATATATATATATATATATATACCCACTTTGGTGGCCGCATGGTCTAAGGCTCTACTCTCACAATAGACTGGCTGCTGATGACATCGAGATCAAGATTCGATCCCAGTCGGTTGCACCGAAGGTAGTTTTTCCTAAATGGTTTCCCACTCTCCCTCCACGCAAATGCTAGTGCACTTCCTTTAAATTCAACCTTTCTTACCCCTAACACATTACAAATAGGCGTATAACCCGAACGGGTAGTAAGACGCGATTGGGGGAAGGGGAGGTAAGTATACTAGCTGAAAGAGGTTTTTAGGTTTTCATAGTTTTACATAAACCCCTTCTCCCATTTCGATCCCTTAACTTTAATTTGGGTTTTTTTGTTCTCTTTAAGTTTAAATTTGTGGTTCCTATTTTTATAGCTGGCCGTGTGTCGAGGCGTCTTAAAATCCTAATAATAATAATAATAATAATAATAATAATAATCAACATGCAGATACACATTTGGTAGAACTATAAAGAACTACCTTGTTTGCAGAGAATGTGAAACTACACATAAAGAAAACACTCCCATCGCAAGAAAAGATGCAATGAAAAAATAACGACCCACTATTATATGATACATTTAAGAAATGAGACGGACAATATTACAATATAACAAAAAATATATGTCTGGAGGCTGGGTAGAATAAAACGGGTCGTAGCAAAGTCACCATCCGGTTTGGTTTTAAAGCTACACTAAAGATGATGTAGTCTAGTTTATGTAAGGTTACCATGGCAATGTGTCATTTAGAAAAAATAAAAAGAAAACCTTTCAGCGATTATTTCCCTAAAACAATATTTATTTATTTTCTCTCTTGCTATCTGAAGCTATAACAGAAATAATTTAATCTATAACTTGAGCATCCATTCTACTCAAAGGAACAAAGGTAGTTTTGTTATTCTGAATTTCAAATTATGGTTACACATTCTCAATTTCATTTTAAAGTTGTTTTTTTTATTAAAATAATCGTATTTATTCGATCCAGACCAAACTCGCCAAGTAGCCTTATAGGGATTTCTTCCTTTTTGTGATAATGCTTAGGTATGTCTGACATGTTTTAGGAGTATTATTTTCCCAGTTTTATATCTAGCGTAGGCCTACTTTATCACTCAGAAATGTAATGTATAAAAAAGTTGTTTGATTAATTTTTTATATAGCAATCTGGTTTGCAGGTGACGGGAAGGCTTGGATTCAAATCCCAGCCGAGTATAATGATGATGGTCTCTTCCTAGATGATTCTCTCACTCTCTCGACATGCAAGTTCGGTTACATTTTATCTTAAACCAATCTTCCTCCTCCCTAACAATTTAGCGTAATTAATATGTATGCGACTCGCTTTGGTGGCCGCATGGTCTAAGGCGTCACTCTCGCAATAGACTAGACTGCCGATGACGAGGAGACGTATAGCCCGAACGGGTAGTAAGACGCAGCGCTAAATAAAAGGCCCACATACTCTTTTGATACATAGCTGTATATAATGGTATTTGTTTTTAGTCAAATGGGGACCGAATTAGTGTGAGGGTATGTCACAGGTATAGTTTTTACAAGCTCTGAATTACCCTGTAAATAGTCCTCGCTACACCACTGGTTTATCAAAAATTCGTTCCAATATTAAAAATATATGTAAAAATCACAAATTCCAAGTTATAATTTGAATATTTGGTTTCATTTACTTTTATGTTGTTTTTTTTTAAATAAACTTATAAAACAATCTTTCTCGCATCGGTGGTCGTATGGTCTAATGCGTCCCTCTTGAGTTAGACCGTATTGCCATTGGCGATAATATCCGGTTTCAAATCTTAGTCAAGTGTATTGAGAGTATTTTTCATAAATGGTTTCCCCATTCTCTCTACGCAAATGCGGGTGCATTTATTCTAAAAATACCTTCTTAATAGTGTTATCATTAGCGTAGTTAATGTAGGGCTTATGTGTTTTACCCGATCGGATATTAAAACCCGGTGAAAAAAATAATGATTTACGAGATTTTCTGTTGGTTTTAAAACACGTGTTATCCGTTTTTGACAAATAAAATTGCCACAGACATTAATATTTTCTTTCAATTTTAAGTAAGTTAGGGCACCGATAATTATATTTCGTTGTTTTAAGTTGTTGTCAGCTAGGGAATAAAAATGTTAATCACTGATCTAAGTAAGCGTTAGGGTTGAATTTATTAGAATTCGTCTTAGGTTAAGCTAGTGCCTGCGCTACTGTGTGTGTGGAGTCACACTTTCACCGAAAAACAAGAGTAGGACATAAACGGGGTCACGTGACGAACTATAAGCCAATCACAAGATTTCCGCCTCATCGGCGCTAGCTGTTCCGCTAAAGTTTAACTCATCTCTACTTCATCCGCTTTGTCTTGAGATCTTCGATACGGGAGAACCAATCATAATTATCTCAAAACCAACCATCTCGAGTCAGTAGTCAGTGCGCATGAGCTGTAGAGCTAGCATTAAGCAGACAACATCGTTGGCCTTTGTAAGGAGATTTGAAATAAACCGTTAATGTAGAGCGTGTGTATCGCTGTATTGGATTGAACCCAACACAGCGTTATCATTTGAAAACATCCGTCGTGACAATGATCTCAAATATATGTTTATACACTAGAAAATAAAATATTTTGTTAATCAGAGGTTTTAAGTTTGCGTTGCGAAGCATCATGGGTCAATATGGGTGAATTTCTGCGCCACTTAATTAGATTTTACTCTAGTTTCGGTGAACGTGTGAATCAAGCATTAGTCTGTGTGTTTAGAAAGTGGACGCTAAATACCCTAATTAATAGAAAGAGCATAAAGGTGATGTGTCATTCATTATTTGTTATGATGTGGCTTTGTCCCTCGACTCGTGTACGAGTCCTAAGCTCTAATTATAGTTGGCTGCTCTTTAATTAGTACTTGGTTATACGTATGCAGACTACAATCTGACTAACACGTATTTTGTGGTAGGAAAGGAGGAGGTTAGGGTGTAAAAAGGGATCACGACCACTCGTCAAAACATGGTATGTGTTTTAAGGATGCGGGCAGTGGGGGGAGCGAGGGATGTTGCCAGGTTACACCGACCTTGTTAAAACTATACCTGTATGCTGCTCTTCCCCATCAGCTCTAGTAGCGTTGGCGCGGTCTGTTATCAAAGTATTATGCTGAGTGACAGTTTTATTTATTTTTTTATCTATTTTATGGAAAAACGGTACAAAGTGTAACTGAGGCACTGTGACTGTGATGTAATCTCGTGACAAAAGCTGTAAACTGTCAATTGTAGCTTTTCTTTTGTTTTTTTTTTATAAGTTGTTGCTGTGTGGACAAAACTTTTGATTTTATTATAACTTATAAGAAATAATCCTATCTTTGTGAAAAACTATTTTGACTCACCTGTTAAGAGAGTGCATGTTTTAACTTGCAACCTTGACAGGTTTTTTACTCATATCTAAATTCGCAAGTTATGGACATAGATGGGTAAATGTCTTGAATAAGTGGGATTTTAGTTCGTTTTATTTTCTTAGATGACTGACATTGTTGGGAGAAAGTATTTGATGTAAGAGGGGCCATTGTTATTTATCTCAATTTTTTTTTATTAGACCTATTCTCTAAGATGATATTGGTGTGGGAATAACAATATAAGATCGGTCTAATAGACCTGCGGTTAGGTTTACATGCTATCCACGTGGGTTAGAAAATTGGTAAACTACCTTTTTTTTAACCTCTCTTTCTTTTTACTTAATAATATTTAAGTATATTTTATGTTTATTCTCTAATGTGTGTGTATTTAGACTGACGATGTTTAACTGGGTTCGTAATATTATTTTCGACCTCAGGCAAATTTTTCCCTTGTGTTTTATATTCTCAGAATTTTGTTTAGAATAAACTTTGTTTAGTAAGAATATCCGCCTTCCTCCCTTAAGGCGAAGTGTAAGAGGACACGATAAAAGACCAGTGTTTTTTTGCAGTCTTTATACCAAAACATTTTTGGCTAAAATAAATCAAATATTGCTCCAGTAGCAACGTTAAGTTTAATATTCTCCACATGGTGCTATCAACAGTTGTTGAATATCTGTCAAGGGTGTTCGGGAATTTAATGACAACTTTTCATCTTAATTTAAAAGAGCCTCATCTAATGCCGTCATGCTTATGACAGATATTCAACAATTATTGTTATCACCGTGTGAAGATAATTAAAATAACGTTACTAATGGAGCCATATTTGATTTATTTTAGCCAAAAATGTTTTTCTATAAAAACTGCAAACACACTGACATTTTCTCGCGTCCCTTGTCCCCTCAGCTTAATTCATTTCACTAAATGTTTATAGTGTAAAGGATCAGGGGACCTTGCTTTTATATTCTCAGATTTTTGTTTAGAATAAACTTTGCTAAGCAAGAATTTCTGCCTTCTTCCCTTAACTCATTTCACTAAATGTTGACAGTGTAAAGAATCAGGGGACCTTGATTTTTTTTTATAACTTATTTGATCCAGTTTTTTAGTATAATATTTCGGTGCACACTTTTTATTCAATTCAGTAACTTTAGATATTAAGAGAGAGAGAGTGAGAGTAGCGGTACAGAACACAGACCTTGTTAGAACCGTATCTGTGTGATGTTCTCCCAGTTACGTTTCTGTTCGACTAAACCAAACATGAGAATGTTTGTTCATTGGCTTTAGGCTGAATCGAGTTGCTAGAACATTTTACGAGTATTTTTTTTTAACAAGGTCTGTTTGCACGGTTGAAAACTCGCGGTTTTGCTACTGGATATATTATCTCTTTCTCGAGTACCACTGCTTTATTTATTTTATCGGGGGTAGAAGGGGTTGGCTATAATCTACTTAAATTAATTAATCTAGTGTAACAAAATCTAAAAGGTGAGATAAGAAATAAATGTGTGTGATCTGCACCAGCCTACGACTCAATACAAACGGGACTGCGCTATTTCAAAAGATGTGTCTCATAGTTTATTAACAATTCAAGAGGAAATAAAGTATATTTTTAGTTCACTTCATTTTGTTTAGTGTCAATTATTTAAAATATACTCAGAAATTCCAAGAGTGTCATTCACAACAGAACTTGTTAAGTTATATTTTTATGGGACGAATTGTACATATTTTATGTTAGTGCAAGCATGTTTTCCTTATTCTCTTTCTATATTGACGGAATCATAAATACGTTTCCAAAGTAGATTTAGTTATTTTATTACCCCTTTTTTGTTCCGGGTTTGTTTTTTTGCTTTATGACACGACATACATTTTGAAAGGTTCAGTAATCAGCGAATGTCACTCAGTAAAATAAAATAAAGTGTTTTTTTTTAAGTAAAAGATAAAAAATAATGGATTCTCTTTGTGTTATTGGTGAAAATATACCATGTTATTTTTATTTCAGTGCACAGGCTTGTCATGTCGATTTAAAAAAAATTACAAAATGGTGTTGTCTTTAGGAAAGTAATATTAGCCTCTATAATCTTTTGTGTGTTTACTAGACCGGCTATGACCACTCTCATCTCCCAACCCCACCACCAACCCCATCTGCTTTCACGCCAAAAGCCACCTACAACCAAATTAAAACACATATAAACACTGCATTATTTGTTATTAATTTACCAACTAGTTACTTTGATGAGACAACACAATTGCTTTATTAGGTTAATTGTGTCGGTCAAATAACAATCCATTCACAAAATAGTCCCTTTACTTATTCACAGGCGCACATTAGAAGGGGGGGGGCTTACGCCCCAGGGTCTCTATAAATCTGAGGGCCACCACAAACTTATTTATGAATATTTATGAATTTATGAATCGAGTAGAAAAATTCAAACTGTTGACATTATTTTCTGTCCGTATAACTAAAAACAAACGAAATATAGCTTATATGTAGTTTATATTGTTTTAAACAGATATAATTTATTATGATTACAATAGTTCCTTATTTAGGCCTATAGGATCTTTTAGCAGTTAATTATTTGAATAAAAAATTAAGATGATGAAACGTTGGGTGTGTCGGGGGGACTTGTTTAATGTCGGAGCCTCCACAGCTTTAAATCCGTCCCTGTGTATTCATAATAATTTAATTGCAGGTATAGAAATAATTTTTTACAGAAATATTTAGAATTTTATTTGGCATGACCATGTATTTGAACAAAATAACAACAAAATTAACATTACAATAACATTGAATACTCTGAAAATTGAAAAATGACACCTGTACACGGGAATCGAACCCGGGACCTTTGGCTTAGTACGCCAATGCTCTAACCACTGGGCTATCCAGGATTCATCTACGTTTAATTGACTACGTTTAATTACGTGTAGTTATAATATATTTTAGTGTCATTTGACATTAAATTTAATAAGTATTGTAATACATGACATTATTTCAGCAATAAGTAGTCGATTACTCAGCCCACGAGAAGAGTTGAAACCAATGTAAAGAGAATAGAAAGGTAACGCCACTTGGAGTAATTTGCTTACGTCATTGTTTACGTCACCCAGTACACCGCAGTTTTTTTAAGCCCCGCACCTTACTACCCATTCGGGTTATATACGCATATATACTAACTACCATAATAGTTTTAGGGATGAGGAAGGTTATATTTATAGGAAGCGTACCCACATTTGCGTGGAGAGAGTGTTAAACCTTTAAGGAAAAAACCACCATCAAAATACCCGATCGAGATTCGAACCTCGATCTCCCCGTCCTCGACGGTTCAGTCTTTTACTAGAGTGGTGCCTTAGACCATGCGGCCACCGAGGTGGATACACAGCAGTTACGTTTTAATACGAAGATAGCGTAACATACATATTTTTTTAGAAAAGTAAAATAATCACGGTAATTGGACGTGGATTTTAAAGATTTGTTTATTATTTAAAGTTTCAAATTGGGATCTGATTTTTAACAGCTTAGTTTCTCTTATATATATAGCTTTGAGTATATAACGTGCTGGCTTGTGTACTGAGTGACGTCACAAGCCCAGCCAATCAGATGTATTTCTCCGTCTGGCGCTACCTTCTATTATTTTTACATTGGTTGAGACTTTAGAGCCTTACATCTATAAAAGTTTCACACGCATTGTTAAAAACATGAATTGTTGGGTTCAATTTAATGTTTCATAGCTTCCAGCATTATGAACCAACTAGTTTTAACACACATTGAGCTCATTATATATATACATATATCAAATATGTAAGTCCTGTGCTTTTCTTGTATCAAGCTATAAACTAACTTGTCTCGCTGTTCCATGATGGCCGCAGAACAAAATATCAGCGGAAATATATTAAGTATATTTCAATCAGTTGTATTCTTTTAGGCTAAAGGTTTGGTTTGACAATCTCACTCGTCCAATTTGTACTAATGTTGTTGTTATTATTTTATTAATTTTAATTGTTTTGTTATTCCTTGATGATGGTACGAGATCGACAAACCACAGTCCATCCAGCTTAGGAGCGGTTGTAGGTGGCAGCTATCAAAAGTTACAAGATCAATAATTTCATGTATCCATTCGCCAAACCATATTATCTGCAAGACCATATTATGTTAAGCCGTTGTCACTTTTAGCAATCAAAACCTTCACAACATACAATTTTTTTCTTTTCGAGAGCTTGTAACGTAATTGATTTGGACCGCTCTCATATATTTAAAAAGTCATGGATGAAGGTATTTTTCTTTAAAGTATCGGATGTAGATTATCCTTTTAATACTTCATCCATGGAGAATCACGCGTTTTCGAAGAATAGTCTAAAAGGATTGCACCATTAAAACTTATTTTTTATTGTCAAAATTTAACTCCGTAATATTTACCAAACAAGCAAGAGATGCCAGCTCCCTATATCCAACAGGAAGCTAGCCTTCAATACACCTGTCACAGAGACGCCCCTGATTGGTTAGTCTTGACACTGGTCACGAGAGGTCCAAGGGGCAAGGGGCAAGGGGCACATCCGCATATAAGCAGTGTGTGCTTATGAAAATATAGAGTGCCGGTGAAATAGATAGTGTGTGTCGACGATAAAGAGAGAAGTAACATAAACAGACAATACATAGTTTATATTTCAAACAAAGTGTAAAGGAAGAAATAATCATTTAAATAAAGTGTGTGCAACATCAACAGTTGTATTTATTACACAAATATATTCCGTATCATCATAATTGGCTTCCAATCGCGGGGCAATTATATGTGAATAAAACTATATCATCATAAGCTTATAAAACGCTGCCTTCTCTTCATTAATAAAGATGTCGAACTGGAAAAAAATTAGCTCGGTTGATGACTTCATACAAACCGTATTCGATTGTGTTCATGCGCTTGGGTTTACGAAATAAAAAGGTTTCATTATGAAAATTATATTTTCTATGGTTCTCTTTCTCTAAGATATAAAAAAAACATTTACCTAGATATAATTGTGAATAAATATTTTTTAATTTATTATTTCATGCAATGTAATTCTGTATACCTTATAGCCTGAGTAGCGAAGCTTTGTTGCTGCCCTATGCTTCAAATCAGGGGTTAAAATAATAATTATTATTATTAATAATAATAATAATAATAACATCTCTTGTTGCCACAACCACGGAAAAAACTATAATGGTTTTATTACTATTTTTTGTTTTTTAAATTAATTGCGAAAAGGCCAATTACAGAGCAATTATTAGGGAAGTGTTCTTAGAAGCGTTTGATAACACTTTTGATTGAAAATATAGTATTACTAAGAAAATAATTATTATTTCCACATAGGTTAATATTAGTTACTTTCAACCAATGTTTCTAATTAAAATCTTACGCTAGCTTTCAGTTGCCATCACTCCTACGCTGGAGGGACTGCATTTGTTTGTCAGGTAACGTCGGAGCGTTGGAAATGAAGATGAGTTGCTCGGTCTGAGTTAAGAGAAAGAGTAAAGATCAACGTAACCCATAAGTAAATATAGTGGCGAGACTTGTTTTTCAAACGCAATCATAGTTTCAGCTTTATTTATTTTTTTATGTTACTATTAAGTTAATTACTAACGTATCTTATCATTCATTTATTTTTAATTTTTTGATATTATTACACCCGCTTCGATGAACAATAAATTTAAACGTCAAGCTCGTATAGTCTAGTTTGTCAGGAACAAGGAGGTTGGAATTCTAATCCCGGTCAGGAGCAGGCCTACTTAGAGTATTTTTCCACGAACATGCGAGTATGTTCCCTGCTAAAAAAAATTTACATTTCTCATTCCACCAGGTTTGAGCAAGCGTTGTGTACATATCAAAATAAAATTAAATAGCTCTGTTGAATTGCTTATCAACAAATATAATGTGACTTCAACAAAACTATTGTTAAAGTGTACCAGACCAGCTTGTTCATTGTTGCTCGTATTATATTATAGTTTATCTCCTCGCTTCTAAAGCTGTCCTTTTCCCCGCAGCACGATGCAATCGCAAAAAAAAAAAAAAAAAA
>CABFWB010000148.1:246329-263631 GCA_902151455.1 Timema bartmani | reverse complement strand
GGGGTTCAATCCTCGGTCCCGGCACAGATTTATCTGATTGCCGAACCCTTCCTTCACCTCTGACAAGACGTGTATTAATCACAACTTGTGAATGTGAGGAATGCCAGGCCTCCACCGTGGTTCGGATTCCACGTTAAACTGTAGGTCCTCCATTTCATCTCGCAATCACCCTACCATTACACATTAGCGTAAGTGCGTACAACCCGAACGGGTAGTAAGACGCGGTGCTAATAATAATAATAATAATAATAATAATAATAACTAAATTAAACCGCGAGAGTTCTTATATATACCTCAGTTTTAGCTTATGTGGTGCTGACTGACAGTTACCAGCTGACTTCTGACAGTCAACATTTAGGTATATACCTAAATTTTGACTGTCAGAAGTGACAACTGCTAAAGACATGTTTTTTGCAGATCATATGGTTCGGCGTAGGGATACATAATTTGGTCTGGTAGGTTTTCCAAGCCGTCAGAAGTCAGCTGTGAGCTGTCAGTCAGCACCACATAAGCTAAAACTGAGGTATACTTGTGATCAAATCAATTATTGAATTTAGTTTATAAAAACCATATTTAAAATCAAATGTATTAGATCTATCGTTACTACCTAGATTCAAAATATAAAATAACCATGTTTCTAAAAAAATATTGAAATGTAATCATTTCAATTAAATAAAACTTATATTGGTTTGTTTTTAACCTCGTCTTAATAGCTCTCTGGGCAATTAACATTTGTCCACGCAAACGGGATAAGGACGAGGAGTGTATAGTTCGAAAGAAAACGTAATCGCCTTTACGTAAAGATGTTTCTACTGGAGAAATATGTTATTTATTTTGGCCAAAAATATGTTTTCTATAAACACTATAAAACATTACCTTTTCTCACGTTCCCTACAGGGTCAGGGAGGGACGTAGCAAAGTTTAGGAAACACTCCCTTATCAGATGTTGTGGATTATTCCGTACTCGGAACCAAATAAAGTGGAACTAACACGAGCGCATAAAATGCCATTTCCGGAATCGTAAAAGAAAAAGAGAGCCATAAAAAAGTCTCCCACTCACGTAGTTGACTGTCGGAATCACTTGATGCTACAAGTGCTAAGTGATGCCATTTCATGAGGAGATGCCATCATTTTGGATGAGACTCGATTTGCATGTTTAACCCCCACACAGCTAGTTCGGCGCACGTCACAAACGAAACCGGTAGTTATATTTCTCGGGTGTGTTCAAACGACAGCGAAGAAGAAAATTCGTGTGATTGCTTGCTCTGAGCGTGTGTGTTTTATTTTGTTCCGAACGCTCCAATTGCGCGCTGTAGGCGACTTAGCCTGATTAATTCTTGGTAATACACCAAAGCCAGAACTAATATCGATCATTTACCATTCAGTGGAAGCAGGAACAAACGCCATTTCACAATCATACAAATGTTCGGAACCAGCATCGGTAGACTAAGTGTCAGACCGGTCTATTCTGATTTTCCACTGACGGGGAGGTCGGGGTTAGAATCCTGGCCGGGTGTCTTAGGTTGTATTTTTTTCTGTAATTAGATTTCCACCTTACCCACCACGCAAATGAGGGTACACTTCCTTTGAATGTCACATTCCTCATCCTTAAACCATTAGTGTAATTAAATGCGGAAACCTCGAACGGATAGCTAGACGTGGTGAAAAAAATAATTTACATATTTTTGGCAGTGCCGGGAATCAATCCCGGGTTCGGTAGATCAGTGTTCAGACACGCTATTGACTGAGGGGAGATGTTGGCCGTGGTCCACGTCTTACTACCCGTCCGGGCTGTACGCATTTAACTACCATAACTGAGTAGGGATGAGGAAGGTAGTCTGTAGAGTGAACACACATTTGCCTGTAATTAAAACAAGGGACCTATTTCGAAGAAAAAAAAACAGTAAACCAGACTAGATGTCATATTCTGAAAATTGAAAAATGACACCTGGACACGGGAATCGAACCCGGGACCTCTTGCTTAGTACGCCAATGCTCTACTAAGCCAGAGGTCCCGGGTTCGATTCCCGTGTCCAGGTGTCATTTTTCAATTTTCAGAATATGATATCTAGGTGGAGTAATCCCCACTAATAAGCATAAATAATAGCTCTGGCTATTAATTCTTCAGACTAGATGTGATTGACGCCTTCATCAGTATGCCTACCGGTTCGAGTAGTAGGCCTAAATATAAAATGTCTAAAATTATGTAAGTGCGAAATTCCATCGTCCCTACTAAAATAAATCGGCATGATTGAATGATAGTTTACAGGTACACTAATCCTAAATTCCCGTCAATAACGTAGACGTAGAGTATCCGCGAGAAACAAGAGCTAACCAAATGAAGTATACAGTGGAAAAAGGGGTAAAGTCCTATTTTAACTCAAATTGAGTTTGTGCTTCCTTCTGTAGACAATCACGATACCTTTCTAATGCACCTTAGAAGAGGTATGTCATATTTAAATTATTTTTTTCAAATGTTTATTGTGTTCCTTGTAGCGCTTGAGATATAAAAGCTGATGTCCTGGAGAATGTGTTTAGTGTGACTTTCCACCTTTTTCCCTCGTACTCTTCAAATGTATCCTCCTTTTACTCTCAAAGGATTATATAACAAATATGAGTAGGAGAAAGAACCCTGGAAGGACAGACATCGGGTGGATTATATATCTAATATGATAGCTTATATGAAAAGCCTTTTTTTTAATTAAAAAAACATACTTTTCTTTATATTAGGTCCCAAATAGGTTATATTGGAACATAAAATAAAGCAGCCATTATTTAATTATTTTGTGTACCCCTATTATAAACGCCACGAACCCCTGGGGGTATGCTTACCGCGGGTTGAAAACCAATATTGTAGCTTATAAGACAGGGTTGATAATGTAACCCGTTAAGATAAGACGGTTATCTTTCAGGGTAAAAGTAGAGTACAGTCATTATTTTTTATTTTTTTAAAAAGGAAGCATGTATCACTTTTACTCCATCGAGCTCCAGTGTAAGCTAGGACATCGTCATTATTTTTGCCCCTTACAGACGGACGAGAGGCGTCGCCTCCGTTCTTTCCACGGCGATGCACTCCATTATCTCAACGAACGAATTTTTCCATTTGAAGCTCTGGTTGGACAATCCTCACCCCTCCACTCCCCTGTCCATTTTACAACCCTTTTTATGTTGTTGTTTTTTTTTCACAAGCCTTCTAGTACAGAGTAATGAAAAACAAACAATAATGCGCTCTCTTCCGAACAACACAGACACTAGCTCTCTAGAGAAATTTTAAAACTTTGGGTAAGAGAGATGGGGCACGGGGGTTGATTTGAAGGGGTGGGGGGAGGGGAACCACACGGACTCTTATTAGATAGAACCACAGCAGGAAAAGCTCTAGAATTGATAACCAGTATTTACAAAACTAATATTTGATTTATTAAAGTGGGAATGTAGAGGACGCGAGTTAAGTAAGGTAGGTGGGGGTTGTTTTTTTGGGTTTTTTTGCAGTTTTTATAACAAAACATTTTCTCTGGCCAAAATAAATCAAATATTTATCCAGGAGAAACATAGTATAATTTTCTTCACATGTTGATATCAACAGTTGTTGAATATCTGTCAAGGATGTCTTGGAATTTAATTTCAACTCTTTCTCTCCATTTAAAAAGTTTCTCATCTAATACCGCTATGCTCATGACAGATATTCAACAACTGTTGAGATCACCATGTGAAGAAACTTGAACTTTTATGTTTCTAATGGAGCAATATTTTATTTATTTTTGCTAAAGAAAGTTTTTCTATAAGAATCTCCACGTAGCTACCACTGGTACAGTTCTCTATACAAAATTATATTCTGCCACTAAAAGTGATATTTTAAATTAATAATCGCTATTAATAAACATCTAATTATGTCTTATGTATATTTGTCAAGAAAACTTTTTGTACTTCCCGATGCGCTTGAAGACTAAAGTTTGGATGAATTTTATATAAACCACTCAAGAGTCTCAAAAGTTGAAAAACCAAAAATTGACCTTAAAAAATTATAGATTAAATTATTATACTTTATTCAACAACAGGAAAGAAAATTATAATCTTACACCATTAGATAGGTACCAGTAAACCCTTGCGAAACCTTCGCACATTCATCCTTCCCCTTCCCTACCTCCCTCCCTCCCCCAACAAAAATGATTTAGTCTTTTCTTTTGTTGTTTAAATTAAATACTCAGCGAAGTGTATACACAAAATAACAAAGAGAGTTTATTCTCAGTATAATTGATACAAAAATATTGTTAGATGTTTCTTTTAACTTGAACTTTAAGCAAACAATGTGTTTTAACGTAAACTAAGTATGCTATGTCAGAAGTCGGTAAAAAAAATCCTATTCACTGATATCTTATTCATCGCTGTAGGCTTTGTATTAGTTGATAAAAAGGGAAGTTGACAACAGAAATAATATATAGAATTATTAGTTTGTTTAAACATGATTAACTCCAAGCTAGCCGCATAACAAAATCTTGCCTTCCATCATCTACATCTGTCCTATACAAGCTTAAAACTAGTCAATAAATAAACTAAACACCAGATATATCTTTATTTTATTTTTTTCTAGCGCCACGTCTTACCAACCATTCGTTCGGGTTAAACGCTACGACATATATTGCCTTCATATTTATATAGATGCCTAAAATTTGCGACAGATTCATTGATCTACTTTTAATTGCAGTACTTTATGCCGTCGATATATTTAACCAATAGAATCAAATACCGCGTAGTGGATGGATTAGAGTCCAATTTTCATATAAAAAGCCTTTTAGATAATGTTAACTATTTTTGCGTTTTACAACAATAACACTCACTTCAGTGGACGAATGGTCTAAAGTGTCACTCTCGTGTTGATGACGGGGAGATCGAGGTTGGAATCTCGGTTAGGTATATTGAGGGTGGTTTTCCCCTGATTTTACCCCAGTCTCCTTCCACGCAAATACAGGTAGATTAACTCTAAAATGCTTCCTACCTCATCCCTACCCCTTTAGAGTAATGATCATTTATGCGTACGGCCTGAAAAGATAGTGAGACTGTAGCGCTGCGGCTCGCATAAGGTTCTCGGGCCGTAGTTTGGATTGCCTTGCCCTGAACTTGAATTGGATTTGGTCATCAGTCGTGGTTTGCTAAACCAGACGGTGTTTGTTGTGTTTCTGAAGGTGGTTCGGATGTTCATATTGGTGGTCTGCATCTTCGCGCTGTGCTGGTTGCCGTACCACGGCTTCTTCATCTACGCCTACCACAACAACGATGTGACCCGCACTAGCTACGTTCAACACATGTACCTGACCTTCTATTGGTTCGCCATGGCCAACGCGATGGTCAACCCTGCGATCTATTACTGGATGAACGTGAGGTAAGTTACAATGCTCCATTCACTCGCGAGATTAAACTGTAGATTCACACGTTCAAAAAAAAGGGGGGCGGGAGGGGCAGAACAAAAACGTGGTCACGTGACGAGCTCTAAGCCCATCACAAGATATGCGCCTCTGTTCTGCTAACGTTCAACTCATTTCTACTTAATTCGCTTTGACTGAAAGCTTTGGCACGGGAGAACCAATCAAATCTAAAAAAACAAACAATATCAAATAGGTGCGCATGCGCTGTAGAGCTAGGCGCAAGCTGGCAGCTTCGTTGGCTGTTGTGAGGAGAACCCTTAATATATTGTAAAGCGTGTGTTAAGATGTATTGGATTTTGTCAACGACACATCGTTTGGATTTGAAAACATCCACCGTAACAATAATTTATAATATATGTCCATCCACTGGAGGAAAAAATGTTGATAATCAGCTGTTTTAATTTTGCGATGGAATGCATCATCGGTCAACAAACGGCGTGTAAATTGCTGCAGCATTCAATAAAGCTTTAGACCATCGTTTCTCAAAGTGTGTTCCCTTAGACCACCCCTTCAGGGGCTCCCCCAAACTTTAAAATCTTTGTGGGGCTGGATTTTTTTAATTCACCTCAACCAAAATAAATTATTGCAACAAATTGAATGCAGAAGACACGCGATTCCAGTTGTGTCCTACTAAACCATTTATTAAAGAGGTTTGAAAAAATGAAAAAAATGTTTTAAGCAATGCCACTATTTACGCTAAAAAATTGTCTTGGAAAGAATAACACATAATATGTTATGTTTAAAACGTAATGGTTTTAATTTATTTATCAAGTTATTTATGATTAAAATTAAATTAATTAATAAACAACCAACCTCGGGGTGTAGTGGCTAGATCCCCTGGCTGCTGACTTAGGACAGGTCCCGGATTCTATTCCTGGCTGGTACCGAGGGATTTTTATCAAAAGGGGAATAATTCCCATCGTCAACAGGGTTTGGTTAATTAGACTTAAGTTAGGTTAAGATCTTCATTGGCTCCACCCCGTCTTATTCACAATCATCATCTCCTCATCTCATCGGGATATGGAAATAGCCTCAACAGAAAGGATGTACGATTAGTACATTCAGGCGTTCCCTGGGCAACGGTACATTATTCCGCAAACTGAGTTACAGATTGATGTAACCCAAACACGCCATTATTATTGATTTAATAATATCCATCTACACAGTTTCTCAAAGTTTTAAATTCTAAGGGTCTTCTCACACCAGCGCGGTGGCAGTGGCGGTGGTGATCACGATCGCACATACGGATGCGATCAGTTCTCACCTCATAGCCTACAAATATATAACGTCCTTTATATAAATACAACAACTTGTGATATGTGAGGAATGCCAGGCCTCCACCGTGGTTCGGATTCCACGTTAAACTGTAGGTCCTTCATTTCACCTCACAATCACCCCACCATTACACATTAGCGTAAGTGCGTATAGCCCGAACGGGTAGTAAGACGCGGTGCTAATAATAATTATAGAAATACACAGAAATGTAACGCCACAATCTCGGATTATTTGGTGAATATAACATGAAATCTTCAATGGCAGTGTATAACATTTACTTGTGTGTAGGAAAGGTCTAAATATAATGTTTGTATCTTGTGGATTAAGCTAAAACACCCAATATACCGTTTTCTATTCGAACAAAGTTTTTTTTTTTAATTTTAAGCTTCAGTACATTTTGAAATATCATGCAGTAAGGATTGTAAAAGTATTATTAATTTTAGTTGTGTGTAGTTGCTAAAAAAATTTTAAGAAAAAGATTAATTGAAAAAACTTTTAATATCTGTTGAGATCTGCCTATTCAAGCCAAGATTTTATCTTTATTTCTTAAATTTTTGTAGTCAGAGCGTGATATATCAAATATAACGCCATTTATGCGTAGCTTCATAATTTCAATAGGTTTTTCAGTTACACTACCCACCCGCTTCGATGGTTGCGTGGCCTAACGCGCAACTCTCGCAGTAGACTAGACTGCCGATAAAGGAGATATTGAGGTTATAATCTCGGTTGGGTGTACTGAGGGTGGTTTTCCACTCTTCCCTCAGCGCAAATGCGGGTACGCTTCCTCTAAATATAACCTTCCTAACCCCTCAAGCCATTAGCGTAATTAGTACATAGACGTATAACCCTAACTGTTAGTGAGACTCTGTGCTAAAAAAAAGTTACGCTACTTGTGAGTTCTAAAACCCGAACCCAAATGACGCGAGCGGAGGTGTGACTTGACCTGCAGCATTTGACTGCCCCAGCAAGGTAAAACGCTGTAAAGGCCGCGATGTTGCCCACCTGTTTGCTGCCGGATACGGTAAAAATCGATGGATAGAACCCACTCAAACGAAATATTTGTTTGGGGCTTNCTGTACTTTAAGGAGATCATCTGCCTGTACTGCTTGTTTAAGAAGGTGAAGACAGACACGTTCGAACTGCCCACAACCAAACACAGTCGGTCAGCTGAGCTGGCCCGGTCAAGGTCAGCGAGATGTACCTCAGGTATTATTAGAGTTTAAGAGAGACAAATATGACGTACACAACATTATCTACAAAATACTCTGGGTAGAATAAGACCATCGAACTTGGTTAAGATAATAATAATAGTATAATAATAATTTTAGCACCGCGTCTTACTATCCGTTCGGGTTATACGCTTAAGTACTAATTACACTAATGGATTAGGAATTAGGAAGGTTGAATTTAGAGGAAGTGAACCCGCATTTGCGTGGAAGGAGCGTGGAAAACCATTTAGGAAAAACCACCCCCAGTTCACCCGACCGAGATTCGAACCTCTATCTCCCCGTCCTCGGCGGTCTGACTCAACACGACTGGCGCGTTAGCCAACTACGCCACCGAGGCGGGTAACTTGGTTAAGAATGATGAGAAATAATTTAGTAGAATGATATCAACGTCGACCACCAAAAAAAAAGTAATTTCTAAAAGACTTTCGCTATGAAAATTGGACTAAAGCAATCTCCCAGAATATTTATTTTTTTGCCACCACGTCTCACTTAATCTCGATAATGTGTTAGGGATGAGTGAAATAGAATTTAAAGTAGTGTACCCACATTTTCGTGGAAAATAGAGCAAAAAAGTATCCAGGAAAAACCACCCTCGGTACACCCGACCGGAATTCGAACCCCGATATCATCATCGGCAGTTCAGTTTATTGCGAGAGTTATGGCTTTAGTTCATACGGCCATCAAAGTAACCCCTACCCTTCTCCCCCACAATATTGAATAGTGCCCAAACTATTGGTGAGCGGTAAATTGGGCTTTGAGGAGTGGGAGGGGGGGAATATTCGCCTCAATCGCCGGAGGTAATATCGTTTTCAGATTTTCCGTAATACTTTGTTGTGGGAAACGTTATTTTAATTATAATTAATAAAACTAGATTACTAACGCATTCTTAGTAAAGAAATCTCGGCGCTAAAAAATATAAACATATTCTCACTCATTTAATGAACAAATTTAAAGCTTGAAAATACCTAAGTGGTGGTCATATAGTACAGGTGTCCGTGTCCCAAATCAAACCGGCCCCAGACGAACATTATTTCAAAGTCTGTGTTCGAAATGTACGCCATCAGCTGCTATGTGTAGTCTCAATAAATAAACGTTTACCAGTCGGCAAGCGGAACTATGCATAGCGACTGGTGGCGTACATTTCGAACACACAATTTGAAATAATGTTCATCTGGGGCCGGTTTTAATTTGGGCACCATGTATATAGCGTTGCTGTGTCCCGCCAAGCCTAACCACTGATATAAAGTATGTAGAAAGTTTTGTAATCGAAATCAAAGTGTATTTTACTTTCGAAATAACCCGCCTCGGTGGCGTAGTTGGCTAACGCGATAGTCGTGTTGAGCTCGACTGCCGAGGACGGGGAGATCGAGGTTCAAATCTCGGTCGGGTGAACTAAGAGTGGTTTTTCCTAAATGGTGTTCCACTCTCCCTCCACGCAAATGCGGGTTCACTTCATCTAAATTCAACCTTACCAATTCCTAATCCGTTAGCGTAATTAGTACTTAAGCGTATAACCCGAACGGGTAGTAAGACGCGGTGCTAAATATTATATTATATAATATATATACTATCAAAATACAATGTATGTACCTTTGATTCCTAAATAAAATTATTAAATTTGTGTCTTTGTCAGTATGTGTCACTGCTATTGTCTTGAATAAGATAAATAACCTGTATAGTTCAACTGTTATAGCAGTGGCTTACAAAACAAACTATTCTGCCTTTTGATTTAAGTAAAATATATTATTTAATATCTTAATTATGTATTATATTGCGTTTGAGAAAGAACGCTCTACTTTTGTTTTAAAATATACTATCCGTTAAAAAAAATTAGTAGTCAACCTCAGAATCTTTTATTAAAAGAGTTTTGAAATTTACCATTAATTTCTGACAATTATCAACATTCTTAAAACATGGGTTGTTTAACCATTTATTTCATCCAAGTCTCAAGAAATGTTTGCAATCGATTTAATTAGATGTCTTCTGAGATATTAATCAAGAAAAGGGACCCAAGTAAATTTAATTTGTGTTCTCTCCCTTAAGAAAGTAATTACATCTACAGTCTTATTTATTTCTGAAACGTTTCACTTTTACCAAGACATTCTCTAACAAGGATCTTCAGGATGTATTTTAATTTCCTTTTAAAAGTTCCTTGCAAGTTATCTTCCAATATACTATACAGTGTGGTAGCATATGTTCAGGAATAGAATGGCGATAACAAAGAAGATGATTAAAAAAGTTACTTACAGATATAAAAAAAGAAATACATTACAATATTTTTAATCTAAATGCCTCACATCGGTGATTTACCGGTGACGGAGAGGTAGGATTTCGAATCCTGAAAACAGTTTTCCACTCCGGCAATGTAATTTCGGGGTCCCCTCTCAAACAAAATAAATGAATTAATTTCTGTGTTTTACTATTATTTTACTATTAATATACTTAAATAATTATATACGTGGATAAAAAAGTTCAATATTTCCTGCCATTACTAAGCGACATTAATTATTGTATTCTTACAAAGTCCGAAAAAAAACTGTTTGAAAAAACAATACCCTCTATGTACCCTTAGTTTACCCTGAAAGAAAGCAAGCTTTGTTCTCCTTCTGTAGCTTTGTACTGAATAGCTGATGGACGCTGTAAAATAACAGCATGGAGTCGTCTATATTCCAGTAATATAGCTGTTTCCTGTTAACGCCAGGTCCACACAAGACTTCTTCTGCCTCGTCTCGACGACGCACTCAGGAGGTCCGGGTGCAACGGCTGACGCCAAGTGTTGTCGTCAACAACGCTGTAGTAATCGTGAGCACGTGACCACAAGACCCTCCTACCCGTCTCTACAAGATCTTTACGACTAGCGGACCGCTGAGCCGCCACTTGTACCTCATAATAAAACAATTATATAACAATTATCGCAAATAGTTAATTTTTTACTGTTCGGTCCATAACCTACACACTCAATGCTCCTGTCACCATATCCTCCACATTCCCTGCTCCCTTCTCTATGTCCTTCACATTCCCTGCTCCCTTCTCTATGTCCTTCACATTCCCTGCTCCCTTCTATATGTCCTCCACATTCCCTGTTCCCTTCTCTATGTCCTCCATATTCCCTGTTCCTTTCTTCATGTTCTCCAAATTCACTTCACCTTTCTCCGTGTTCTCCACATCCAATGCTCCTTTCTCCGTGTCCTCTATATTCCCTGTTCCTGTCTCCGTAAGTCCTACATTAACTTCTCCTTACTCCGTGTTCTCCACGTCCAGTCCACCTTTGTGTCCACATTCATCAATCCGTCTTCCATGTCCTTCCCATCCACGTATCCTTTCTCCGTTTCCTTCACATCCACAGATCTTTTCTCCATGTCCTCCACCACCACTGCTCCTTTCTTTGCATCCTCCACTTTTACAGCTCCTTTTCCATTCCTTCCACATTGAGTGCTTCTTTCTCCATATTCTTCACACCCACTCCTCCTTTATCTTTGTCTTAATACAGTCTTATTCAGATAGGATGAAACTTTTCTAACCGCCTTTTGCGTTGTAGCAGTGCTCTATATAAATTAAAAATAATGTAACGACGAGGTAATTAGAGAATCCATTGGCCTTTATCTGTTTGGTTTTAGACTTAATCTAAACACCCTGGTAACATATTCAGAAATAAATGAATTTTGTTTAATTCATTTGGTGTTATTTTACAACGCTTTTAGGGACGTACGCCATCATTAATAAGTGCAGCTCGATTACTTATGTTACAAAACAAAAAGCATTTTATATCGTGATTTATGGAAGATTAGATAGAAATGACCTTAATATGGTTATCCGTAAACAAGTGAAATTTAACTGACAAATTTGCTCGTCAGAAAAAAAGTATCTATTCCATAATGAGACTGATCACGCCAATTTATTTCTCTCGGTAATTTTTTCAATGATGTGTACAGTCCAATTTTCTTATGGGGACTCTTAGAAAATACAAACTTTTCGTGGCCAACATTGATAATATTTTACTATATTACTCTAATAATAGATATAAATTTATATAATTATAGTGATAATATATATCAAAAGGGACAGCTGCAGATCACATGACCTTACGTATGAATACGTGAAAGTAGATCTAGTAACTTTTATGGTCGTGAGATAAAGTAATCCCTGCGTCGATGACGTGAGGTGCTGGTACAGCCGATGGAAAGTGATGGCCATTCAGGTAAGTGAACACTATTACGCCAAACACTAAAATAAAAAAAATGCACTTCAACGTTGTTGTTTTCCTTTGTAGGCCTATTATCACTTCTCACGTACTCTTTCTCCCCCGCTCATACCTCATTTATCCCTACTTAAGCCTAATATCCTCCTCCCCTTATGTTGATGCATTCTTAGTGTGATCTTAAGACGCCCTGACGTATCTAACAACTTTCCCTTGCCCATAGATTCAAAGTAACACTAGGCTCTCTTGAAGAATTTCAGTAAACTCTTCTTTATCTTCGACCAAACTTAGTGCTATTTTTCTAATTTTTGTCATCCGACATCCCCGCTAAATTCTATAAGTTCTTTCCTTTGAATAAGCACATCTATTCCAGTTGATTCTGAGCCTAAAGCTGAATTCAGACTACGCTGACGTTTCCTGTTAACACGTGTAATGACAGTTTAGTTCAGCTAATAGTTTTTCATTCATTTTAGTACTGTTCATTTGAAAATTTGATTAAACGAATTGTACACAAAATGGTGTGCTATGACCAGAATCTCGAAGTCAACTGAGCACAATTCATGCCCAAACGACACAATACACAAGATACATCAGAGCAGTGTAATCATTTGAAACCGATGTGCTGTGATATGTTGACACGTGTTAAAACGAAACGTCAGCGAGGTCTGAATTCGACTTAACTCATCCTCCAATAGCTTTATCATAATCCCTAAAATGGTTCCCATGTGCTGGTAAGAATACCCGAGTTCGTAATATGAGCTCTTAGCGTCTGATGTCAGCGTATCCCCTATCATATTTTTTTATCTGTATTCATATATATTAATGCAGACACCGCCCTCTTCTCCCCGCTTCACAAATAAGTATTTTAACTCTCCGACTTCAAAATCACTGATTTTGTTTTGTAATTAAATTGTGTAACGTGTCTTACAAACCGTAAGGGCTATCTGCATATTTATATTAACGGGGTAGGAATAAAGATTGTCTCGTTTAGAGTAAATGTACCAGCATTTTCCTCACCCCTAACCCATTAGCATAGTTAAAACCTTATGCGTATAGCCCGAACGGGTTAAATTCGACGCGGGTTCAAGAATTAAATTGCGTTGTTTGACTAGAAATCCTATTTTTTCTCATCATGGTGTTAAAATTGTCTTACGATAGACTTACACCATCAAGTGGGAAATATTACAAGTCTAATTTGTGACGTACGTTCATTATGTCTATCATAGGCGTGCGTAGCTCAGTTCATGATACGGAACACTCCCCAGAATAAAGGGGTCCAACGCTGTAGGCTTAGTGAAAAGGGGGGAAAGGAGATAATGAGTAAAAATTTCAAGCATAAAGAATATTATTTGTATTCGTCAAACTAAATCAAATAAATCTTAGCTAAATCCAAATCTTTCTTTCAATCAACCAGCTGTGTTTACCTAAAAATTATAAACTTAAAAATGTAAACACCTAATGAGTAAATGGGAGTGAAAAGAATGGATAGGATGCTAAATTAAAGGGTGAGAAAATAGTTAAGGAGGAACCAATGCAGGACATGAGAGAGAAGGCACGACTAAGTTGGTACGGTCATCTGAGGAGGTTGGAAGAGGAGAAGATACCAAAGAAGAGGCTGGATATTGAAGTGGGGGTCAGGAGGCCAGGAGATGAACCAAGGGACAGGTGGATGAAGTGAGTGCGGAGAAGAGTGGAGGAGAGAGGAGAAGACTGGATCACTGTGGAGGAGGAGAAAGGATACGTTGGAGAGGCTTGTAATTCAAACAAACGCAGCCAGTGGCTGGAAACTGTTAATGATGATGTGTAATGAAAATTAAAAAAAAAAATTCTAAGCATTCTGTCTTACTCAATTCGGCGGGTTTTATGTGTAATACATAACATTTGTATTTAAAACTCGAAAAGCATAATGTACAACTAAATTAATATTTAAATGCACTTTTTAGACATTGTGGCGCGTCTTTTCGGACCCCGTACTGTAGAATACTCAAGGTGGATGTGCTGAGGTTGGAAAAAGACTGGTGGAAAAGGAAAGGTCCAGGAAAATATGAAAAGGTGAAGGGTGACAGAGCACGGTTGGAAATGGTGCATGCAGATGGGTGTATTACACCCTAGGAAGGAGCTTGAAGGGAAATCTTCACACAGGAATGTAGGAGGGCTTGAGAGCTAGTGTAATTCGTACAGGACGGTAAAGTTTAACGAGAGGGAAGAGGTGGAATGTATTAGGAGGCTGGATTCTGCGCGATACGTGGATTATAAGAATTTGGAGGTGAAACTGAAGAACATAAGGATTTGTTTTTATTTGGGAGCAGTATGGTTAGCGGTTGATTTTGTCTTGAGAATAAGGGATGCTTTGAATGAAACAAAAGAAGATTTCGGAATAAAATTAATCCAGATTTAAAAATAAGTCTTGCGACTGCATGAAAACTTTTATTAAAATGTTCGCTAAACAAATGGAATATTTAAAATCCACATAGTTATTTGAGTAAATACATAGTTGAATAAATATGTGACCATATAGTAAAGTAGATGAAATGTATATTTTAAATACACCCATGCAATAACCTATAGCATTACCATAGCAAATTGTAATAGTAATTTAGCTAAAATTTAGAACAACATGTCCTTGACTTAGTAAAGTGTAATATGCAAAATGACGATTTTCTGGAGAAAAAGATGATATTATTGTACTTAATAATAATATAAATGTTACTTAGTGTAATCGGGAAAACTGGAAATGTAAAATCTATCAGATTTAATTTCATACTTTTATCAGTAGTACTAATAATTACTAGACAAGATTAGATTTGAAAATAAATGTATGATTTATTGGTTTATAAAAGGTGAGAACATTTAAAGAATACAGATTGAAATTGATAAGTTGAAAAATCTAAGAATAAAGATAGTAGCCTAGAACAATTTATTTTTTTAGCATGGCATTTTACTACCTGTTCAGGTTATACGCCTATGTACTAATTACACTAATGGGCTAGATATTAGGAAGGCTTAGTTTAGAAGAAATGCATCCGCATTTGACGTGAAAGGAGAGTGGAAAACCATAAGGAAAAACCACCCTCGATGCACCCGATCGCGATCAAACCCCCATCTACCCGTCTTTTGCAATCTAGTCCAACACGAGATTAGCGCGTTAAACCACGCGGCCACCGTAGCGGGTAGTAGATCAATTAAAATAAAATTAAACACTTTAATAAATAACTATAGTTATAATGTTATAAAATGTGATAATTGTTTTTTTATTTCGTGGTCGCCAAAATCTAGGCGAAAGAACTGACTGACCAGTTAAAAAGATTAAATTTTTAAGTTAAAATAATTGCTTTTGAAAAAATGTGTGATAAACGACTGAGACTTACACAAAGTCCTTTGAAGCAATCCCACATTATCTTAACATTTTAAGTTGTGACCCTATCATAACATAGCTATATTTTACAAATACTATATGGAAAGAAACTTATGTTATATTTGGAAATGATTTGATATTTTTCGAAAAGCTTTACGTCAAAATATTATATAATATATAAGGTTAAATAAACAAGTATATTTTAACAAATATTATAGTATCTAATATTTTAACGTAAAGTTTTTTGGAAAATATCAAGTCATTTCCAAATATAACATAAGTTTCTTTCCTCATATTTGTAATATCAAATATCTCTTTACTACAATTAACTATGAATATTATTGTAACTCTATTTGATAAAGTAAGGATGGATTTAAATTTAGAACCTTTTGCTTTATTTAATCTCAGATATACAAATTTTTGTTTAAACCATCGTTGAATTTTTTTTAATTTTTTTTTTAGCTTTAAGCTCAAAAATTTTAGTTTATTAACTGGTCATAAACCTGCTGATAATTTTCGCTTACATTTTGTTAAAAACGATATTAAAAAATATCAAACAACTTAATAAATAATTAAGGGTTTTTAAATGTCTGCAACGCGTCTCAGCGCTTTATCATGTAGCAGCACGTCCTTGCAAACCTTTCCATGCTTAGTCTTATCTTACAACATCAGGGCAGTCAAATTAATAGTACAGGACAGGGGCAGTGGCGTAACTTACACCCCCGCAGTGCGGGGTGGGGGGGGGGGCCAAGTACGCAGTGCTTACACAAAAAAAATTTGCTAGCAGCAACAGATGAGGAAGTGACTCAGAAATCAGCCATCTTGTTTAAGGTGGGGTGCTAGTGAGCGCCAGTTTAATGCATTGATTTTGCAGTTTTTATAGCATAAACATTTTTTGTCAAAAATAGATCAAATATTTCTTCTATAGAAACATAGAGTTTAGCTTTCTGCACGTGCTAATCTCAAGAGTTCTTGAATATCTCTCATGAGCATAGCGGCATTTGGTGACAAACTTTTTAAATGCAGATAAAAAGTTGTCACTAAATTCCAGGACACCCTTGACAGATATTAAAGAACTGTTGAGATTAGTATGTGCGGAAAACTAAACTCTATGTTTCTATAGAATAAATATTTGATCTATTTTGGCCAAATAAATGTTTATGCTATAAAAACTTCGAAAATACTGCCCTAAACTCACGCTCACTAGCACCCCATCTTAAGGAGTACGAAGAAGACCTCAGTGATAATTTATCCTACCAGGTAAACAGTTTTAGAGCAGCTTTGAAAAGTGAAATTGAAACTAAATCATCAATACGACAGTTAGATGATATATTGTTTCTTGAACTTTATACACTTTGCCATCAAGCTTGTCAGATCTGTGTACTGCTTTTCTTTTGTTTCTTACTCTTCAAGTTACTGTTTCTACAGCTGAAAGATCGTTTCTGAAGTTTAAAAAAACTATTTAAAAAGTACCATGAGTCAACAAATACTTGGTGCTCTCAGTGTATTAAGTATTGAATGGTAAAAAAGCACGTGGCCTCGACCAACGTGAAGTAATTACAATATTTGCCTCTCAAAAAGCCAGAAGGGAAATCGCTTGTTATGCTTGACTTGACTCAATATGAAAAAATGCTAAATGGTTATTTAGTAATAATACATGTAATTTTCCGTTCCTAAAGTAAAGTAGTAGTTTTTTCATATTTCTAACTTCAGTTTTTATTTTATTCCTATTTCAACCCCTTAATTACGTTATACGTTAGCTTAAAATCCTTGTCGGTAAAGAGGTCGGGGGGACAAACTGAATGTTTCTGTCGGGGGGGGGGGG